>MU679223.1:40871-69907 GCA_026770625.1 Nicotiana glauca | reverse complement strand
GGGGGGGGGGGTACTTCATGAGTCTGTTGAGCAAGTTTTTGGTTGCCTTTGATCCGTTCCTATTTAACCCGTTTTGGAAGGCCGCGACTGCCATTTTTTCCAACACATTTGGCAGTTCCATTCTTACTCTGTTGAATCGGGCCAGGAAGTCTCTAAGTCCCTCGCCCGCTGTTTGCCTGATGGCGAAGATGTCGTTAACCCTAGCTTCGGCCTTTTTAGCTCCTACATGGGCAGTAGCAAATTTGTCCGCCATCTCCCCGAACGTTGATAGCGATCGAGCTGGTAGCTGGGAGTACCATGTCAATGTTCTTCCTGTCAAAGTCTCACCAAATTTTTTCAGCAGCACAGATGACACTTGTTCTTTTGATAGGTCATTGCAATTTACCGCGGTAACGTAGTGGATTAGATGATCTTCTGGATCTGTGATCCCGTCGTATATTCTCAAGTATGGTGGCATTTTGAAGGTTTTCAGGATGGGGTGAGGAGCAGCTTCTTCGCTGTATGGTTGTTCGATGAACCTTCCCACATCACATTTTGGTAGTAGCTTATGGGCACCAGGTATTTTCTCAACCCTTTCCTGGTTCTCTTTCATTTGATCGCAAAGTATTTTGTTTTTCGTTTTTCATTTCTTCCATTTTCTTTAAAACGGTTGTGAGTGCACAGTCGCTTGCCTTGATTACCGTGTGGGTGTTGTTCGTTTGCGTAGCGCCTGGCTCACCGGTGGCAACTGCGATTTCTACAGTCGGCGAGTCTTCGACATTTCCTTGAGGGGGCTTTTCGAGGATATTGCTCAGGGCACTTGTCAACCACTCCTCTGGTAGCTTTTTGATTGCTGGCGGTGTTTCTCTCGCCGTGGACGTGGAAGCTCCCTTTTCACGCAAAAATGTCAGATCCCCGAGTGGGGAGGGTGAGATCTCCCCCTCCGGTGTACAAAGGTCCAACGACGAAAAATTTACTTATTTTCCATGGCTTCTTCTTCCGAGAGAAATTAAAAAATTGCCAGATTTACAAGTGATAGTTCAAAAATAGTCCTGTTTCAAAAATAATCGAAATTTAGCCACTTTTCATGTAAAGATAAATCTGAGCGAAAACACTGTTCAAAATTCAAAAAAATACTCCAGCATAATATACTGAAGTTCCAGTATAATATACCGGTCCAACATAATATACTGGATTTTGGAGCACTAGTGCTCCAGTTTCCAGTATATTATACTGGAGCAAGCAAAGTATACCGATCCAGCATAATATGTTAGAAGTTCATACACATGTGTACCGAACTCTAGTATATTATGCTGGACCGGTCTTTGTTGTAGCAAAATAATGGCTAATTTTTATTGATTTGATAAACGCTGACTATTTTTGAATGACCAGTCCGAAAACTGGGTAGACCATGCTATTTTTACCCTTATTCTTGATTTCTCTTAAAAACTAATATTATATGAAATAACATATCTCTAATAGCATGGTTATTGGTTTTCTTCTTAGTTTTAGCCCAATGCAATTATACTTAAAACTATTTTTCCACCGGTGCTCCAGTTTCCACTATATCATACTGGAGCCAGTAAAGTATATCGGTCCAGCATAATATGCTGGAAGTTCATACACATGTGTACCGAACTCTAGTATATTATGCTGGATCGGTCTTTGTTGTAGTAAAATAGTGGCTATTTTTCATTGACTTGGTAAACGCTGGCTATTTTTGAATGACCAGTCCGAAAACTGAATAGACCGTGCTATTTTTACTCTTCTTCTTGATTTCTCTTAAAAACTAATATTATATGAAATAACATATCTCTAATAGCATGGTTATTGGTTTTCTTCTTAGTTTTAGCCTAATGCAATTATACTTAAAAGTATTTTTCGTTCTTAGAAACCACACAAACCTTCAGAGTATGTTTATTTTTTTTGGTTATTTTTTCGAAATTTAGATAAAATTCTACATTAACGATAGAGCATTAGTTGCCTCTTTTGTTATCCGCATAAATAAGATGGTATTTGGCTAAGCTTATAACCTGGTCAAATTGGTTTATAAGTTTATTTTGATTTATCTACGCATTTGGTAAACATCCAAAGTGCTTATAAGTCAAGTGTTTATAAGCTAAAATGAGCATAAGTCATAAGTTGGTCAACCATAACTGATGATTTTTCAGCTTATAAACACTTTTAGTTTGACCATGACTTTTACTAGTTTATCCTTAATAATATTTTTTAATTCACAAAATATTTTTTCCAAATAAATTTTCTAACTATCTATTCATACCATATTAAATCATCACTTGTACCCAGACACATAACTGCTTATCTATTAAATCAGTTTCAATACTTAAAAGTGCTTTTAAGCACCTAACGCTTATTAACTACTTCAGATTAGCTAATCCAAACGGGCTCTTATACTAGTGTACTTGCATAATTTATGCATCAATCTATTTATTATTTATTTGAAATATAAAGTAAAATACCAATAATAAATTTAATAATACATGATTTTAAACAATTAAATATCCAAAATAACCTCATGTATCAAATATTTTTTTTAAGTAAATATAATTTAAAATATAATCTCTTTATTATAATTCATCCATCATTAATCTATGTTATGAAGGGGAACCTTGAAACAATGGTAAAATTACTTCCGTGTGACTTATAAGTTATGAGTTCGAGTCGTAGAAGCAATTATTAATACTTGCATTATGGTAGGCTGTCTACATCACAACTTTAAGGGTCATTTGGTTGGAAGCAAGTTATTCTAAGGTTAATTATCTCGAAAAAAGTTATCCCGAGATTAGTTATTCCACCCTTTCATAAGGATAAAACAATACTATAATTTCAGGATAACTAATCCCGAAATTAATTATACCGTAATTTTATTCTAACCAAACATGTGATAAACTGCTCTCAAATTTAATTTCGAAATTAATTATACCTTATTACTCGTACCAAACGAGCCCTTAGGAGTGCAGCCTTTTTTCGAACCCTACGTAAATACGAGATGTTTTATGCACCGGACTGTCATTAATATCTGTGTTAGGATCTTATAGTATTAATCCCCCCATAACTTTATTGTTTTAATTAATTTTTTGTAAATTTTGTAAAAAGAACCTTAATTTTCAAACTTCTATGCCTATTTGCTCATTCAATTCACACTTATTTCTCCTCTGTACTTAACCCCAAAACTAAACAAATCCCCAAGCAGACCCTTGAGCTTTCTCTGGTAATTCACTTTCAATCACAAATCTGAATTTCCCCCTTTTTGCCTTTACTGTATCTCAATATTCTTGTCTAAATATTCACTACATTTCATAATTTGCTAATTTTTCTTACAAGATCTGATCCTTTTTGATTTTGTATACATAGAAGTAAAGCAAAGCAAAAGGGGGGCAAATGGGATTAGTGTTTTCGCGATTGTTTTCTTCGTTATTTGGGAATAAGGAAGCTCGGATCTTAGTTCTTGGACTCGACAATGCTGGAAAAACTACCATTCTCTGTATGATTTTTTAGTTTTTTCTTTATACCCTTTTGCTCCTTTTGTGATTTGGATTCTGGGTTTTTTTTTGTAAAGTTTGATTAATATGATGTTTAATTTTTTTGGGGGTAATATGCAGATCGGCTTCAGATGGGTGAAGTAGTTTCCACTATTCCAAGTTAGTTTTCTTTCTTATTTCATGCTCTTTTCTTTCATTTTTTAGTTAGAAGAATTATCTTAAATATCCGCCCATCCAACAGCTTAAACCCAAAATAGCATACGGCTAATCAGTGTATAATATATCTATAATCCATGTATAATGTGTGTAATCTTGTATAAATCTATGTATACCAGCTAGAAAAAGTAAATAGTGAATCCGGCCGGCTATTTGTGTAAATGGTTACTTATGTCACTCTTCCTCTAAATTATATTTTCTCACTTTATGCTTGGATCAATCTTACCAAAAATTTCGAACTAAACCAAGTATAAATTAATCCTACTTGAAAATAAATAATATATTCAAGCACTTGGGTGTGGTCTAGTGGTCAATAAAGTGAGAAGAGATCTATGATGTCTCAGTTCAAATCTTAGTGGAAGCAAAAAACACTTAGGTTTGGTGGGCAAAGTTATCCGGTACATGTGCTGATGGTGGTAGCAAGACCAATTTGGTGGAATAGTCGAGTTGCATAGGTACTCAGCGGAATAGTCGAAGTGTCAGCAAGCTGCCCTACCGCCTTCTTTAATAAAAAAATATGATATTCAAATCGATACAAGAGTGTATAAGTTGGCATTTTTCTTATACCAAAGACCTAAGATTTTATTTTTAAGAATATTAGTTAAAAAGACCACTTATTTTAAGTCTTGAAAGAGAAATGGGACAACCATTTTGGAGGAAGAGGAATTATTACTGATGCCAGGTCAAATAGGGACATATTTAGGCCTTTTTTCTAGTGAATATGAAATTACGGTGGCCCCAATTTTGTGATCTTTTTTCTTTAGTGATGAGGTTGAATCGTATTTACAGAAATTTATGTGCCATATACGGGTTGGAAATGTTCACCCCTAGTATCATTAGTAGAAGTTATCCCTTTGTCGCTTAAACTAATGAAGTGATGTGCGCTGATGGCTTATCGCTTTGTGGGTGAAGCTATGCGCTCTATGGAAGTGTGATGCTTAAAAAATGATGCTCAAAGTAATCACGAGAAGCAGTCACTTCTTTTAATATCAACTTCAAAAACTTGGACAAATATCAGCATTATTGCATATTGAGTACTGAAATTAGTTATTTTAATTGCAATTTGATCAGTATCATATATGCTTTTTTGAGTAAGGTAACATGACTAAATTCATATATGCTTTTAATATTGTTTTTAATGTCATGTATTGTGCCCTTCACTTCAAATTCTCGCTTCTCACTTCAAGTCCCATGGACAATGTTCCTATTTTGTGCTTTTTGCTTTTAAAATCATTGCTACCGCCAAACACACACTAGTAAGGAGAACATCAAGATTTAGATTGGAAGCAAACCCATACATCCATTGAATTTGAACCTCAGCCTCCACATTAATCATTGAACTATCACTTCATTGCATTTACTCACACATTTTTAAGTGAAGAGAGGATTTTTTCTTTTCTTTTTGTATCTCTCCCTTTTGTTTGTAATGGATGGTTTTATTGATTTATATTTTTTATTTTCATGATGCAGCAATTGGATTTAATGTTGAGACAGTGCAGTATAATAACATAAAGTTTCAAGTTTGGGATCTAGGTATGATGATTGATTTATTTAAGCTTTGCAGCCAACTTGTTGTAGCTTCATTTTTGGATTCCATTTCGTGATATACAGGAAAATTATCTTGAGTGAAGTTCAAACTACTTGTTCTCTATGTTCTGACTTTTTGTGGTCAATGTTATGGTAACTGAATGGTTTAGCTTTTAAGAAACTTTTGGTCAAATTTTTGCTGAACCTTAACTAGATTTTGTTAGAAAAGAAATGCTTCTCTTCTGCCCAGTTTTCTGATTGACCTCAATCTCAGCTTTAATCTCATATGTCACTTATGTTCTAGCTAGTTTTCTGAAGTTAGTTCAATCTTTTTCAGCTTTTCGCTTAAGACAGTACTTTCGTGCTCGTTGATGCTTTTATGTGGCTAAATATGTTCAATGAGTATGGTCATGGCCTCATGGGCCTTCAGAATCAAATTTAAGTAATCATGTCATGGAAGTCGTAAAAAATTTCATTTATCTCTAGTTAAGTCACGTGGAAGCTTTTTGGTTACTGTTCGCATTTTTTATCATAAAGATTAGTAATTAAGGTGCATGTCTTGACAAAGGAGGGATAACCTAGTGGGAAAGATCCTTCGCCTCCAACCATAAGGTTGGGTGTTGAGTCACTAATGGAGCAAAGTGGGGAAGAATGACCACTGATGGCTTCNGTGTGTGTGGGGGGGGGGGGGGGTTGAGTTCACCATATTCCATAGAAAGTGCATGTCTTATTCAACTGAAACTCAAGCCTTTCTGAATTGAAGAAACCAGGAAAACAAAAGGAGAAATGAAAGAAAAATTGTTCAATTTACCAAAAGATCAACTATAATATAATATCATGAAACTTTAAACTGCAAACTAGCATATTTCCATGTGAGAAAGTCAATTAACAAAGATAAATAGATTTAGAGGCTCCTTCTCAAAAAAAAAAAAAAAAAAAAAAAAAAAAAAAAAAAAAAAAAAAAAAAAAAAAAGAAAGTGGATTAGAGGCTATACAACCTATTAAGCGACATACTTCTCTTTTGGTACAATAAACTATGTTGCGCGGACTCTCCAAAATATAGCCGCACCCGTGTCGGATCCTTCAAAAATGCACTACTTTTGGAGGATCCGACACTTATCCGGCCACATTTTCGGAGAGTCCGAGCAACATAGACAATGAAGATTGTGTAAAAAGGAATTGGAGAGTTTGTCCAGCTTCATAGCTGTGGCATTGTATGTTATGCAGTTTCATTTGCATATTAGTGCCTCTTCTACCTTAAAAATAAATCTATTATTTTTTTTGTTTAAGGGGCAACAACACTATTATGACACCTAGCATTGTGTAAGAAAGCAATAAACATCTCGTGTCGCCCCCTTATGTGCGGGCTAAACTCATTTTCTTGGGCCAAGCATGTGGGGATTCTCTTTTGAACTGAGGGGCGGTGGACCCGAACCCAGGACCTTTGCATGTTAGAGAAAACACATATTTAATTACTTCATTATCTCTTTAATAGAAGTAAATTATGAGAAGGGATCCTTTTAATTTTATATATGATATCTCTGTCAGTCTCGAAATGTTCACTTTTTCCGTTGGGTTTTAGGCAGGATATAAGATTCCAAAGATATAGGTGGAATGAGGTTTCTCCATCATTGTCTTTTTACACCAAAAATTGTGTTGGACGAAAAGGGAGTGTTAAAACAAGTTGGAATGAAAACTTAATACTCAAGATTCTAAGAACATTTTGCATAAAGCTATCTATGTGGCTAACCTGCCCTCTGGAAAAAGATTCAAAGTCTTGGATTTATCTCAAGGCGCAATTCTCAGCATGTGATTTCACCGCTTGCTGCTTAAAAGCATGTGCAGTTTCACGTGGTGGATGAATATTCCATGTCTTTATATCATCAATTATTATCCCGTTTTACTGCAAGAGTTTTTGATGATGGACATCGAACAAGTTCACTATTCAACTAGTTTAATTTAAGAAGTACCTGATTCCTTTAGCTACATCCTCAAGTGGTTTACGCTTTTCTCATCAAGTGTGTGGTTTACGCTTTTCTCATCAAGTGTGTTTTTTTATATTGCACTCAAGTGTGTGGCCCACTAGTCGATGAAGTGGATTGAGAACCATGTGGTTTCAGGTTCAAATCCTAATGGAGGCAAAAATATTAGGTGAGTTCTTGCCAATGTCCAAGCTTTGGTGGACAGAGTTACCCGATACTTATGATAATGGGAGGTAGCAGATACCACGTAGAACTACTCGAGATGTGCCCAAGCTGGTCTGGACACTGCAGTTATAAAAAAAGTTTTTTTTTCTATTTCATCGTTAGTTTTTACTAAGAGTAACATATAGAAAGGTTAGAAAGGGATAGAAAGCCTTTGCTGAGGTTGGATGAGCTTTAGGCAGAGAAAGTGAAGGAAAATGGGATGGAAAATAAAAATAAATTTTTTGTTTCTGCTCAAAGGCAAGCGGCGAAAATGGAATATTAGACCTCATTTAGAGAATGCTAAAGTAAACCTTGGCATCGTAATAAAAAACTAAGTGTAATAATGCAAGTTTCTCTGATTGTTCATACCAAAGACCATGGTTTAGGACTCTTCTCATTTCCTCTCATCTTGTTTCCTTCTTTAAAATTATTGCTTTACTCGTTTCGGTGTTTTTTGATAGATTTTCTTTGTTGATTTCTTGTGCATAGCATCTCTTTTATTTCTTTTCATCTCTATCTAGAATCTAGAATATTGCTTTCTTCTAATAATGTTTCTTTTTTCTTTTCTTTTTTATGATAATCCAGGGGGTCAGACTAGTATCAGGTAACTTCTAATTGGCTCCAAAACTTTATACTAAAAAGAAATATATATCTTTCATTCTTATATCTATCTTAAAATATACTAACGTGCATGGTGGATGTTAACTTCATTGATTAATATACTCGTCTTGCCCATCAGTCTATCCTTGATCTCTTTTGTATTTGAGGTGATTAATGCAGTCTGCTGATCTCTTTTACAAATAATCATCATACTGCATGCATCTAGTTAATCTCTATAGTGCTTTACTTGATGGCCAATGTCATAACTTGTTCACTTCTTTACCTTCCAAGTTTCAATGCTCTTATGAGATTCGATGGATTATAATATATAAAAACTGGATATAGGAGTGATTGCAAAATTAGAGTGAAGGGAATATTTCTTTCTTTCCATGGAATCTAGGATTTGGCTCATCACTGAAGATATCAAATAACAAGTTAAATTGGGATAATGAGGCTGAAAATTGAAGTTCAATGTATTCAAGACTTGATTTGTTCTATATAGATGCAGTATCTTTCGTGATCTACATTAAAATTATGCAGTGGTTTGGACTTTGGCCTTTACACATACTAGGAGAAGCTTCAGTAGAGTTCTTTATGCAATAAGTTTTACCTTGACAATCCTGTCTCAGTGCCTTAACCGTATCGATTGAGGAAAAAAGATTTTTTTGTTTTGTTTTGAGAACCACAAAAAATCTCTTGTCTCTGCTTGTTAGTTTAGATAGGAAACCAGGGAAAGAGATCTCTTTGGTCCATCTATGGGCTTTTCTTTGGCAAATCAGATGACAAGTGAATACAATAATCTGAAGGTTTCTATATATTTGGGCTCTACTACTGATATTCATGAACCTTGAGAGGGCAAAGCTAGCTTATGCTTTTATCCCTAACTTTTGTACAAATAATATAGACGCTTATCCATCTAAACAGGAACAATATGTATCAGATTCCCAGGTTGTAGGGGCTATAAGCTAGGATATTAAATTGGATAATCACGTTTGGCATACTTTTTATGTTACCTTGACATGTCTTCAGGCGTGAGTAAAAGCCAAGTCAAACCTGCCTTTTCTTCTGTGAGATTTGTTGGAGGGGGAGAGGGAGGGGAGGTAACTTAATTGATTTAGTGCATCAAAAACGGATTTATTTAAATGCCTTTTAGACATACAAGGTCCATATGTGCAGTAGGTTCTCGTAAATCGCTCTTTGTTGCATGTTTAAGCCTATGTTTATCTAGTCTTCTTTTGATCCTATGTACCTACTATGTCTGTTCTTTTGATCGCCATCGTAATGTTTATCTCATCTCCCATTTCGTGATTTTGTCAAATTTTGAAAGGTCCTTTCATGGGTTCTTTTGCTGCTTAGGCCATACTGGAGATGCTATTTTCCTAATACGCAAGCTATAATCTACGTTGTTGACTCAAGTGACACTGATAGGCTCGTGGTTGCTAAGGAGGAGTTCCATGCCATATTGGAGGTACCTTATCCTCGCTGCTCTTATGTATATTTGCTCGGTGAATTTATTAGGTTCTATTTTGACCATTTGACGCTAAGTATGCCATATCTTTTTATGTTGGTATTCTAATAACAGCTAAACAAGGTTGATATACCAGAACACCAGCTAGTATTATAAAAGAGCTACATCTGTCCTTTTCAATGTTTTCCTGTTAAGTGAAGGAATTCTGAAACACACAATAATACCCCAAGAACTGACTTTAAGATATTAAAACTTGTAAAACTTAAAAAGCAGAAAGTTAAGCCGAAGCATAAGCTAAAACAGTAAAATGTACGAAATACATATTCTCATCCCCGCAATAAACAGAAGCAATCGAAGAAACGCTATGCTTCCTTTTGTACTTTTTTCAAACAATGTTTTGTAATGAATCAAAGATCTAGTAGATAATTCCCAAACACAAAGCTGCATTGAGCATGAAATGCAAGAGGAGAGATTTGCCAATAGTATCATAACCATGGATAAAAAATAATGCTATTAGATTTGTTTGAATGTAAAAAATTTCTTTGAATAGTCAAAGCTTCTCAAAAGCTTCCTGACGTTGCGTTTTATAATAAATTGAATAGCACATATAAAAGTTGAATACACTGAGAAGTAAGTTGAAAAAATGGAACCTGAAGATGTTTTGAAACATCGGACTTGTGTTGTTAAAAGCAAAAGCGCAACAAAGCGATCCACCACCTTTAAGCAGGAAGGGATAAGTGAAGCGCACACTTCATTGTAGTAAAGCGCAATTTTAAAAGAATACCAAAATGAACCCTGTAATAAAATAACTAAATAAACAAGAACTCAACAAAAATAATACTCCCTCCGTTTCAACCTATGTGAACCCATTTGACTGGGCATGTAGTTTAAGAAAAGATAGAAGACTTTTAAACTTGTGTTGTATGAGACACATATATTTTGTGTAGCTTTACATTATTGCATAAAGGTAAATTGTTTTCAAATAGGGAAAGTGGTCATTCTTTTTGGCACGGTCTAAAAAGGAAACAGGTTCACATAAATTGAAATGGAGGGGAGTATATATAAGAAAATTTTCACTTTAATGGGATAGGGACGTACATTTTTTTTATTCTTTTTGTAAACGGAAAAGGGTTATATATACCCCTTTACTATCAAATATTAGTTATATGTATCCTCCGTTATACTATTCGACGTTTTTTACCCCTGCCGTTATCTTTTTTAGCATTTTTATCCCCCCATCTAACGGATCCAGGCCCATGTACATGTGGCAGTCTTTTTAAAACTCCAGTTTCCTTTTCCTTTTCCAACGCAAGATCCACACCCGACCCGTACAGAACCCATACAATTATAAGAGTTCATCTTCTTTATGCTAAAAAATTAGGGTTCTTGTTATCTTTAAAAAAATTATCATACACCTCAAAATTTCACCCAAAGAGTGTTATTACCATGATACAAAATCAAATAATAAGAACAAGAAGAGGAACCTTCATATTTTTTTTAAGAGCATATTTAAGAACAATCACTATGCATAATCTTACTTTTTGTGTACTAATTAATAATTAATAATAACTTTTACAATTAGAGAGAAATATTACAAATTCAAATTTTTATTAGATATTTTACTCCTTAAACCACTCAATAATCCTCGTTTATTTACGATTGGAAGTGATGAGATTATGATTGGAAAAATGAAGTTGAAGAGAGATTTTTCGACTTTGGTAACTGGTTTGATTTTTGAGCAAAAAAGAAGCAAAAGAAAAAAAGATAATCTATTGAATGTCTTCTCCCAACATTCGCCTCTGCTACCACCGGAGAAGAAGAACACAGTGATTAATGGCCGGAGAATATGGAACATCAAATTACTTAGACCACCTCTAATTGCTAACGGGTTTTATATGGGTTTGGTATGAATGTGGTTATCGGGTGAGGGCTGAACGGGTGGGGTAAATGGGTTGATGGTTAGGCTGTTTAAGATCATGCCACGTGTCTTACAAAAAGGGTCCGTTAGTTTTAGGGGTAAAAATATTAAAAAGGGTAACGGGAGGGGAAGATAGTGTAGGAAAATATAGCGAAGGGTACTAATAACTAATTTCGGATAGTAAAGGGACATATCTAACCCTTTTCCGTTTTGTAAATATCTTTTACAGCACATGCTTAACTGGATCAATTAAATTTATCACCTTCTCAAAAAGAGAGTGATTTCTTGAAATACATTAGCTTTTTGGTAGAGAAAATGTATTTGCAAAACGTTTTATTGTCAGATATGTGGTTGGAGGAGTACGCACCTTAAAGGAGACCTCCCACTTAGTTACTCAATTGCCAAAAACAGAGGAGGAGATGGTGGCAGGCTTATTCTGGAGGGATGCACAAGTGAACTTTTCTTCTTTGAGTTCTTTAAGCAAACCAATTCAGGAGCTTCTAAGAAAATCTCTAGTGTTATTTAGGAGGCAGCGATAGCACATTATGGGGAGGTCCAGGTACATGTGTCTCTTTTCTCTGAAAAATATCAGAGGTGAGAAACCATTGTACAAGTGTATGTTGAAACTTGAAGACAATGTTCCTAAAAAGTAGCTTTATAATGATGAGTTGCTGTTATTTGTGCAAAATGGAGATGAGCTTAAATGGAGAAACATGGTCAGTGATTATATAACCGATGCCAACTTGCTTGGGACTGAACGACGAAAGTTCAAAACTCTTAGAATGTTTTTTCCAGTTGTAGTAAGTCTACGACCTGAAAGTGGCATATGTCCTTCAATTCAAAAGCTTCGCGGAGGAACTTTGCAAAGGACTTGAAAGCGGAAAGGTTGCTCCAATGTGTGCTTTTGCTTAAGTTATTTTCATTCTGTAAATTTTGCACAGTAAATGAGCCATTTATTTGCGAGTGGGGAATAATCTCATCTGCGGCAGAATTGCATTCATTAGGGTACCAGAGGTGCAACTTTGTAGGAAGAGCTACAAATTTTTTTAGAAACACAGATCTATACTTCCAGGGAGCCATCTGAGCCATCAAACAATTTATTTTCTTTTGCATCTTCCAAATTCTAGTTGAGCTTTTTGATTGCAACCATTTATTGACTTGTGAGCATTTACGATGTGTTTTACTTGTGAGTATGGCCATTGATGATGTGTATTTCCATTTTTTCCCAGGAGGAAGAGTTAAAAGGCGCTGTTGTTCTCGTATATGCTAACAAGCAGGTTTGTGTCCTTGCTTCTTCTTTTTCCATTTAGTTGAGCAAGAAGCTTTGGTAATTTGATCGTTGAGTAAATGCAATGTTATTTTCATTAAAAAGCTGTAGGTTTGCGTTAGTATTTAGTAACAAATTTGTAGTATTGAGATTTAGCATACCTCTAGTTTTAGAAAATCTTATTTGTTATTGGAGTGAACTAGTCCGAAATACAGCGCAATTGAAAATAGGGGATTCAAGTCTAGTTATCGTTGTTCAACTAGTTTGGGATTGAAGTATAGTTATCGTTGTTCTTTCTTTGACTGATATTTAGCGGCTTGGTCAGATAATCTATTCATTCTCTAGCATTTATTCAGAGTCTTGTATTGTTGACAGGATCTTCCTGGTGCTCTTGATGATGCTGCAGTGACCGAGGCCTTAGAGTTGCACAAGATTAAAAATAGGCAATGGGCTATTTTTAAGACTTCTGCCATCAAAGGAGAGGGCCTTTTTGAGGGTTTGGACTGGTGAGTGCATATTCCTAGTTCTTGTAATCTTGTTGATGCTGTTATGGTAGTTATATATAGCACGAACGTAACCAATATTAATCAGAACACTGGTTTGTTCGTATCACTGGGAGTTTTATCTGTTACTATGTCCAATCCACGTTATAGTGCCTGTGGTTTATTTGCTCTCACCATTTGTAGGTAAGGTTTACGAGAAATTTAGTATCCAGCATTTCCATTTGTCATCAGCTGCCTTCTTTAAAAGAGAAGATTATTTGATAAGTTAAGATCGGCAAACAAAGTGATATATGTCAAACTTGCAGATCCAAGCCTAAGCAAAACGTTTTTCTGGATCACCTTTTCTTCTTTTGCTTTGCAGTTGTACATATCAGATTTGTAGTTCCTTATGAAATGTCTTCATGAGTTGAAAACACACATACACACATTCATGCACACAAAAATATACCTACTATCCTCATTCCTACTTGATTCTTCTGAAATTGTAGGTTGAGTAATACACTCAAATCCGGAGGTAGCTAAATTTTGTTGGAGATGCAGATAAATTTGAAGATAAGACAGACAAACGCGAACTTGGTATAATTTGTGAAGAGATATCGACCTCCGATTATTTTCTAATTGTCATAGTTTCTGAAGTGAACTGCTCTGATATAGTGTTAATACTTATCACAGATAATGAGAATATGATGTTTTATTTTTGCCTCTCTTCATAGATTACAGCTATTCAGTTTCACTTGAAAAGAGATTTATTTGTTGCAAAGAGATATCAGATTGTTTTGCTTTTAACTCTCTTTTCGTTTTTGTTTCCTGTTTTCGTACGTTTGTCTTGATTTTAACATTATTCTTGTGGTATTATACAGCAAAAACAATCACATTTCTATCCACTGTGAGTTTAGTTTGTTGCAAGTTCTAGAGAATAAGGGGTTCAAGATAAATAAAAGTGATATAGTCTATGCACTGTGAGTTTAGTTTGCATAAGAAAGAGTAAAGTTGAGGTGAGATCGAATGGACATGCAAATGTTAGTTTCATTGTATAAATACTAGTAAATAACCTTAATCCCATATGTATTAGGAGTAGGACATGTATTGTATATATAGGGCTCATTGTATCATTGTCAATGCTAATCAATAATATATTTTCTCCCGTGCTTTCTCACATGGTATCGGTGCATTGGTCAGATAATTATCGTTGTGCGTCATTCCAATGACATCCGGGAAGAAATTAGTCGTCATCGTGTAATTTTTCGGTGACCTGAGTAGCTGTTTGCATCAAAATCACTTTTTACTGGTGTTGTGCATAAACCAACACCATCACAGTGTTCTCCATCCCCGAGCATTAGTGAGAAACTCCGGAAAGGTCGGAGAGTCGTTGTGCATCAATTTTCGGCGATTGTTTTTCAGATCTGATTGCGTCACCCCTCTATCAGTGAGTGTTGTGCTAAAACCAATACCACCAACATACTCGGAAGGCTGCCGCGACCAAACCCCAAGAAACCACCTCGGCAGAAACCCTAACACGTGCTGTCACGCGCGCGTTGAATCATTGACGCCGGCGACGCGTCTGTCACACGCGCCGGCGCGTGGGTAGTGTTCCGGTCATTTTTTTCCAAAAGTTCCTTTGGACAGTGTGTTCGATTGTCAATTCCGAGCCTACCCATTATATTTTCTTTTTATTCCGAACACTTTCAACTTTTTCCGACAGCTACAGTGATCTTAACGGCAGGAACACTGAGTTTCCAGGCGAGAACAGTAATTCCAGGAAAACTTGTGCTCTTTCTGGCGCAATATTATAATGGCATTCATACCTAAAGCCTTTAACTCACAATCCGTTGGATTATATGCAATGAATCCAATCCAGATGGTTTCTTTACCGGATTATATTGAGTTCCTTCGGTACAAAGCACGTAAACAGACATCTTCAGAATTAACCTTCGTTGTTCCAACAAATAGTAGCATGACTGGTGTCTCCCAATCTTCACCTTCTGAGTCTTGGGTCATTGATTCAGGTGCATCTGGTCATATTTCTGGTAACAAATCTCTTTTCAGTAGTATCTCATATTCTCAATCTCTTCCAACAGTCACAATGGCCAATGTGTCTCAAGCCATGACAACCGTAATAGGTCAAGCAAGTCCACTTCCTTCCTTACCTGTAGACTCAGTTCTTTATGTTCCTGGTAGTCCTTTTAATCTCATAGTCGTTAGTCGCTTAGCCAAATCACTTAAATATGTTATTTTATTTCTTGATGACATTGTTTTTATACAGGAACGTAGTACAGGGCGGATCATTGGTACCGAACGTGAATAAGATGGACTTTATTACCTTATCCTTGCAAAAACACATGGACTCGCATCTTGTCTTCCTCCAATAACTTCTCCCATTACTGATTCACCAGATTTATTACATAAACGATTAGGACATCCCAGTTTGTCAAAACTTCAGAAAATGGTACCAGGCTTATCTCACTTGTCCACTCTAGAGTGTGAGTCGTGTCAGCTCGGTAAGCATACCCGCTCCTATTTCCCGTGGCGTCTTGACAATCGAGCAGAGTCACCTTTTACTTTAGTCCATTCAGATGTTTGAGGTCCTAGTCGGGTTAGTTCTACCTTAGGATTCCGCTACTTTGTTAGTTTCATTGATGATTATTCCAGGTGCACTTGGATATTTTTGATGAAAAATCGATCTGAGTTGTTTTCTATTTTCCAGACCTTCCATGCTGAAATTCAAAATCAATTTGGGGTTTCTATCCGCACATTCATAGTGATAATACCCTAGAGTATTTGTCTTCCCCATATCAGCAGTTTATGAACTCCCATGGGATTATTCATCAAACATCTTGTCCGTACATATCCCAACAAAATGAGGTATCTGAAAGAAAGGATAGACATCTTATTAAAACTGCTCGTACCCTACTCATACAATCTCATGTTCCGATGTGTTTTTGGGGAGATGCAGTTCTTACATCTTGTTATCTTATTAATCGTATGCCATCTTCAGCTATCCAAAATCAAGTTCCATTCTCTGTCCTGTTTCCCCACTTACCTTTGTTCTCTCTTCCACCCCGTGTCTTTGGGAGTACGTGCTTTGTTCATGACCTTACTCCAGGAAAAGATAAGTTAGCTCCTCGTGCTCTTAAGTGCATATTTCTGAGTTACTCGAGAACGCAAAAGGGATATCGATGCTATTCTCCTGACCTTCAGTGCTTTCTTATGTCTGCTGATGTTACCTTCTTTGAAACCCAATCATACTTCACAGGTCCAGTTAATCACTTAGATATTTCTAAGGTGCTATCCGTTCCTTCTTTTGGGGATTCAGTCCCTATCTCCCATTCATCTTACTCCATAGCTCCACCGCCTACAGTTCCACTTACTGCTCCACCACCTATAGCTCCAATGTCACCACCGAGTCCAGTGCCACCACCTAGTCCAGTTCCACCAACTATAGCTCCAGTGCCACCACCTAGTCCAGTTCCACCAACTACAGCTCCAGTGCCACCACCTAGTCCAGTTCAACCTTCCACAGCTCCACCACTCCTGACTTATCATCGTTGTCCGCCCCCAACATCACACCTAGTTGATTCACGTCCTGCACCTGACCCTGCTAGTACTACGAACTTGTCTCCTCTTAATCAACCGATTGCACTATGAAAAGGTATACGATCCACACTTAATCCTAATCCTCATGATATCGGTTTAAGTTACCATCGTCCCTCATCATCCCATCGTGAATTTGTGTTATCTTTGTCCTCTGTTTCCATCCCTAAGTCTACAAGTGAAGTACTATCTCATCCCGGATGGTGACAGGCTATGATTGACGAGATGTCTGCTTTACATACGAGTGGTACTTGGGAGCTTGTTCCTCTTCCTTCGGGTAAATCGACTGTTGGTTGTCGTTGGGTGTATGCAGTCAAAGTTGGTCCAGATGGCCAGGTTGATCGACTTAAGGCTCGTCTTGTTGCCAAAGGATATACTCAGATATTTGGACTCGATTACAGTGATACTTTCTCTCCCGTGGCTAAAATTGCATCAGTCCGCCTTTTTGTATCCATGGCTGTTGTTCGCCATTGGCTTCTCTATCAGTTGGACATTAAGAATGCTTTTCTTCACGGTGACCTTGAGGATGAGGTTTATTTGGAGCAACAACCTGGTGTTGTTGCTCACGGGGAGTCTAGTGGCCTTGTATGTCGGTTGCGCCGGTCCCTCTATCGTCTAAAGCAGTCTCCTCGAGCCTGATTTGGCAAGTTCGGCACAATTATTCAAGAGTTTGACATGACTCGTAGTGAAGCTGATCACTCTGTATTTTATCGACATTCTGCTTCAAATCTCTGTATTTATCTGTTCGTTTATGTTGACGATATGTTATTACCGGCAATGATCAGGATGGTATTAGTAAGTTGAAGCAACATCTCTTTTAGCACTTTTAGACTAAGGATCTGGGCAGATTAAAGTATTTTCAGGGTATTGAGGTCGCTCAGTCTAGCTCAGGTATTGTGATCTCACAACGGAAGTATGCCTTAGATATTCTTGAGGAGACAGGAATGGCAGTTTGTAGACCTGTTGACACTCCGATGGATCCGAATTCTAAACTTCTGCCAGGACAGGGGGAGCCTTTTAGCGATGGGAGGTCGGTTGGTAAATTAAATTACCTCACAGTGACTAGACATGACATTTCCTTTCCTATGAGTGTTGTGAGTTAGTTTATGGATTCTCCCTGTGATAGTCATTGAGATGCAGTTGTCCGCATTTTTCGGTATATAAAATCAGCTCCAGGCAAAGGCTTATTGTTTGAGGATCGAGGCCATGAGCAGATCGTTGGATACTTAGATGTTGATTGGGCAGGATCACCTTCTGATAGACGTTCTATGTCTGGATATTATGTCTTAGTAGGAGGAAATTTAGTGTCTTGGAAGAGCAAGAAACAGAATGTGGTTGCTCGGTCTAGTGCAGAAGCAGAATATATCGAGCAATGGCTATGGTCACATGTGAGCTAATTTGGATCAAATAGTTGCTCAAGGAGTTGAAATTTGGTGAGTTTAGTCAGATGGGACTTGTGTGTGATAATCAAGCTGCTCTTCATATTGCGTCAAATCCAGTATTCCATGAGAGAATTAAACACATCGAGATTGACTGTCACTTCGTTAGAGAAAAGATACTCTCGGGAGATATTGCTAAAAAATTTGTGAAGTTGAATGATCAGCTTGCTGATATTTTCACCAAGTCCCTCACTGGTCCTTGTATTAGTTATATATCAAGCTCGATACATATGACTTATATGCACCAGCTTGAGGGGGAGTATTAGTTTCATTGTATAAATAGTAGTAAATAACCCTAATCCCATATGTATCAGGAATAGGACATGTATTGTATATATATGGCTCATTGTATCATTGTCAATATTAATTAATAATTTATTTCTTCCGTGCTTTCTCACACATAAGAAAGAGTAAAGTTGAGGTGAAATCGAATGGAAATTGTAAATAATTTAGATATCTATGCTCGTTATTCTTGGAGAGTGGTATGATTGAAATGAAGCAGTGTTTTAAAGAATGATTGTAGACGATTTATGTTATAGGAGAGTAAACAATAGTCTCTAAAGTCCACTATATCTCAAGATGAGTTAACACGAATATGCAATCATAGAAGATTGGATAAGATAAAAACAATCACATTGGAGAATGAGTAATGTAAAAATACTTGTATAATGCCATTTTCAGTGGCGAGTGGCGACCACAAAAAGTCGCCACAAAAGAAAATATTTGTATGCCGCCATTTTCACCGGCTACCCTAAAACTCTTTACTTTTTGTCACCATTTTCAGTGGCGACCCTAAATGTCACCACAAAGTACGTTGCTTTTCAGTGGCGACCAAATAGTTGCCGCCACCAGATGGTTGTTCGCTACAGCCTTTTAAGTCTTGTCTAACCTCTCCCGCCGTTTTTCAGGAAATTAACGGTTCGCAGCTGTTCAGCCGCTTCTCTAGGAGATAGGAGATGTTCCGTACTGGATTCATGACACAACCATCGTTCGAACCGTATGCTACCAAATTCATAGGTTGAAACCCATAACAAACTGAAAAAGCACTTCTGCCGGTCGACGAATGCGTGCGGAGGTTGTAGCAGTCGTTTTACATGTCGCCTGTATTAGTTGAGCCTAATATGTCGCTTTTTTCTGTCGCAATCCAAAAAGTCGCCACCAAAAGTAGTAGTATTATTTATTGCCTCTTTCTGTGGCCACCAAAAGTAGTGCTAGATGTAATTGTTCTCTTAATACTTGCAAGTTCAATAATTTATGTCAAAATTTGGTTATGTATATGAATATGCACTCGATATTTCAAATTTAATTCAATAAGAAATAAATCAAATATTGCTAGACATTCTAATCAAATAGAAAAAACAAAATGTTACATTGCCTGTGAGCCATATAGATCGGAATATGAACCTACCCTAATGCAAATATTAGTAACTGTTTCCACAATTCGAACCCGTAACCTTTAAGCCACACGAAGACAATATTACCATCGCTCCAAAGATCCCCTTCACTAATCCCCTATATAATAGTCACTTAGTATTGCATGACTAGTGAACCACTTTTGACGAAAAAGGTCAGTATCTTATTTGCAGTTACTAATTTGACCATTTATATTTAAAAACACTAAACTTTAGCTATTGAACTTAAAAAGCAATCCAATGGACTAAGCTTCTATTAGGCACAAGATTCACAAAAAAGTCGAATCACAAAGGTCTAAGCTTCTATTAGGCACAAGATTCACAAAAAAGTCGAATCACAAAGGTCTATTGTACGTGACTTTTACTCTGCATTTCTGCAAGAAAATATTTTCACGACTCAACCTAAGGTTACTAAGCTTCCATTACGCACATGATTTAGAAAAAAATCGAATCACAAAGGTCTATTGCACGTGACTTTTACTCTGCATTTCTGCAAGAAAATATTTTCACGACTCAACCTAAAGTTACTAAGCTTCCATTACGTACATGATTTAGAAAAAAATCGAATCACAAAGGTCTATTGTATGTGGCTTCACTCTGCATTTCTACAAGAGAATGTTTTCACGACCCAACCTATAACCTTCTTCACGTATAATATTAAAACAGTAGCTCCGGTAAAAATTGTATTTCCACTCTCAAATCTTCAACTTACTTTCCACTGAAATTTATGTCCAAATACAACAACAGTTAGGAATATAATTTTTTCAGGTGCAACTCGAATATTATCCGAAAGCACGTACTAGCACAGAGGAAAAAACATAATGGAAGTATAACGAGGTAAATATTCAACTTTCTGCATAATCAGTTCCATAAAATTAACTGAAAAACCACAGTGAGTGATTACACTGTGAAAAAGTAAAAACTCAAACTATTAAATATCCAAGGTGCTACACTTGGCCATTCCTATTTATTTTTCTCATTTTTCCATTCTCCTACTCAGATTATTTACTACCATTTGCTAAGTTTTAAACTCTGGTTTCTACAATGCTGACTGAAAAATCATCTCCGCAAGTTCCTGCAAAATTTTGAATAAAGTGAGATCATAGAGAAACTCAATGCCACTACTGTCGGACCTCTCAAAAACAATATCCTTATATAACAACCATTTACTGTAAAACCCAAGATTCTATCGGAACCGATCTTTATAGTATGTTATAATGTATATCCTCAATAACAACACTTTCGGACAATATTATGTTGAAGTTTAAGAAGAAAAAGTATGTAATGTTAAAAATTCAAAAGCATATTGAAAGTTGTTGTGTTTGGATATTAATTTCACTTGAAAAAGCGTCTGATGTTCTGTGAGTGAAAAAGCATTATTTTACTTGAAATACTACTCAAATACGTTTTTCAAGATTTCGCCAGTATTTCGAATACTGAATTTCAGTATTTGCAGATAATTATACATCAACAACATTGTAAGCATTACCTTTTCTTTAAAATGTCAATGTAAAATCAAAGATATTAGCCATAAAGAATGACTTCCATATGCTAAAAATGGTCTTACCTGCTTTCCAGAAGGAACTTTAGGTTCTCCCCATTCTAACGCCTTCTTCTCGAGCAGTTCAAAGTCAGCCTTCCCAGCCTGTTAAATAACAGGTCGTTTTGCTCGCAAGCATTAGAGGAGAATGAAATACGGGAAACATACTGAAACGAAAGGGTGATAGTAAAAACATACCTCAATTGCAGCACCAAGCTCCGTGTCAAAACTCTGATATCGCTTTCTAACAAGCTCGCCCAAGGAGCCATCCTGTTAGCAAACAAAAAAAGAAAAATTAGGTATACTATCGCATATTTGCTTTGGTATATTAGTTGATTGACCTATTGGAAGTCGGAGGTTTAGACGGTTAAAAAGATAAATGACCTCAGTATAGGTTCATTCTTTCGCTTGATTTTAAACAAGGACAAGTTTAAGGGAAGCAACATTTGACAAATGAGTGCAAAACTAGCTCGCCAAAATTTAGTTATTAGTTGAGAAAGGAACATCACCTCAATTAGTTTGGCAGCATTTCTTAGGCCACGGGCCAAAGTGTCCATACCGGCAATGTGAGCAATAAATAGGTCTTCAACATCAGTGCTCTCCCTCCGCCTATTATGACGAACAAACAACATTATTTCCACGTTGAACATTTTTTGCTGGAATACAAAAAGTATTAGTAAGTAAGGAACTAACAGTTTTGCATCAAAGTTGAATCCTCCTGGTGCCAATCCTCCCTGTTCAAACAAAAGATGAGCTGTTAAACAATAAGAATTACATGAATTTTTTACTGATTTAAACTATTCAAATTTTCTAGTATTTGAACAGAATATGTATAAGAACTGACATTTTTAATAACGGTTTGCATCACCAATGTTGCTTCAGCGACATCCATCAGAAACTGATCAGTATCCCAACCTGCATCAGGGGGAAGCTTTCATAACTTGAAGTCTCGTGGTATTTACAGCAACCACAAGGGAATACATTAACAAGATTAATAAAAGAATTCTCATATATTCATGTAACCATACCGACTTGAGGATCGCCAGTATTTGCGTCAATGTTACCAAGCAAACCATTAATTCTTGCTGTTTCAAGCTCATGATGACAGCTGCAGAACACGAAGTGGTTGTAAGAAGGTGCAAAAGTCGGCACATACTTAAAAAGATCAAATCCAACCAAACCAGCAGAATGAGAAGAACGAAATCAAAACAGGAGCTTACGAAAGAGAAAAAGCACAAACCTGTGACCAGCCAAAGTAGCATGGTTGCACTCGATGTTTAATTTGAACTCTCCTGCAGAAAACGCAAAGGGAAATCATAAGACACCCCTCTTATTCGAAGTTCAAAAATGAAATAACAAAGCTCATATGCCACTTCTTTGGAGAATGCAGGGCAGATAGCGACTGAATTGGTTACCTATAAGTCCATATTTGCGCAAGAAATTAGCAGATGTTGCAGCATCCCAATCATACCTAGAGTAACATAATAAGTAATTTAGGCAAAAGATTAGGAGATCGTATTCCAAGAAGATGCGTCACGTGAAGTAAACATACTGGTGTTTTGTTGGCTCCTGAGGCTTCGGTTCAATTAGTAATGTTCCTGGAATCAAATTAAAAAACAAAAGTGAGGGTAATTTACAAACTAATAAGAATGATGGGCTACAACCTACAAGATGTCAAATCAGTTAGTTTCATACTTTTATCTAAACTGCTGTTTTAAACTCCACCGTAGAAAAGTAAAATCAACAATATTAGAACAGGACAAGTTGAAATACCATTGAAGCCGATCTTCTTTTTGTAAGCAACAGCAGCTTCCATGAATCTAGCCTGTCGGGAGGTAGAAACCACATCATGTCAGTACAGTAAGCAATCTTTTACAAAACAAAGAAACTCAATAATAGTAGACACACTGCTGAATTGGCCCAAACACCCCCAAAGCACACAAAGAATGAAAGGATCTTAGCTGCTCGGACTCGGGGGCGGGTGTCCGATACGGGTGCAGATCTAGAGGTTGGATCCTTTAAGATCTCAATTTTAAGATTCTGGGTACAAATACAGATAGGGTGCGGGGATTCGGCTAAAGATAATTCAAATATCTAAAAATAGAGTTATAACAATATGTCTAAATTATGAGACATTATGTGGAAAACTTACAAGGTATTCCGAGAAGAAGAAAATATTGACATGAGGAACATCCCAGAAGGAGATCAAAGTTAAAGGAAAAAGAGATGACATAGAAATTTCTTTATACAAGATATTCCATTATCTTCAATTTTCAATCCTAACTTTCTTCTGATTTCAGAATTCATTGTATTTGTCGCAAATTTCTTAATGATTTTGGTCAAAGTACCCAAAATGGTTGACCAGATCCGTTATGGATCCTACACCCACATGTCGTGTCGACACGGGTGCGGCAACGAAAGTGAAGATTCCGAGCAACTTAGGATGGGAATGGCATAGGATGGGTTCTTAAGAAAACACTGAGTGAGTAGTTTAAAAATGTCCACATTACATTTGGTGAAGGTTAAGACGGTTGTACTTCCTCATAAACTTGTTTACAAAAGACATGTTTAAAGTAAAATAAACATGTCTGAATTTTGCTTGTAACTTTCATGAAGCAAGTAGCAAATCTCACCATATGGTCAAGCTCTCTTTCCATATCTGTGTTTAGAAGGCTCTGGTAACCTTCTCGACCACCCCAAAAGACATAATTTTCTCCCCCAAGATAATGTGTAACCTGAAAATGAACAATACGCAAAAGTACCGTGTCAAGCAATTCCTACTTCAATAATCAATATAAACATCTCATAATACAAAATCACATAAAGAGGAAAGCGGAAGTTCGAACCTCCAGAGCTTTCTTGACCTGAGCAGCAGCATATGCATATACACCTAATTCAGGGCTGCAGTTCAACATTTCCCGAGCATGAGCACTCTTTTCATAAAGAGGCTGAATCAAAGGCAATTTTACACTAAAATGCATACCTAGTAGCAGCACCATGCATGTAGCGAGGTTGGAGGAACAATTGAGCGGTACCCCACAGAAGATGAATTTTATTTCCCTGTAAATCCACACAGAGAGAGGCATTCAAAGATAAAACATCAACCTATCACGCTAACACAGATAATCATAATTGAATCTCACAGAAATATGATGAGATGAACTTGTAGAACTATTATAAGATTCAAAAAAGCATTGCAAAACAATTTCTGCTAAGCTAATCAGTTAGTATTACCTGAAGCTCTTTGGCAAGAGCTACCACTTCATCCAAGTTCGCATTTGTTTCCTATAACACAAACCATGTATTTTGAGTTAATCTCGGATTCGTTGAGTAAGAGAAAAATGGTAGATCCATTTAGCATTTAGAAGCAATTTCCTAGGATTTACCTCAAGGGTTTTGCCCTCGGGAGCAATGTCTCGATCATGGAAACACCATCTATCTACTCCAAGTTTCTCCAGGAACTCAAAGTTAGCTCTCACTGTAATTAGTAACAACGTGAGAAATACGTTTTTGTTCAAAAGCTACTTAGAGTTGCTTCTAAATTGGAAGAAAATAGTAATTTATGAACTCACATCTTCTCTTGGCCATAGCCAGGGAATTGGTACCATCTTCCCACGGCCACAACTTTGTAGGAGCACCAAATGGATCAGCTCCTGTGCCACGGAACGTATGCCAGAACGCAACGCTAAATCTCATCCAATCCTACATCAAACAAAGGAATTATAGGTATAAATCAAATAGTCTTTGTCACGAATACTAAAAAGCAAGTGATTTACAACTAACCTTCATCTTTTTGCCAAGAATTTCCTCCTCAGCATTGTACCATTTGAAGGAAAGTGGATTCTTACTAGATGGACCCTAACATTAGCAATTAAATTCAGTTAAATAACATCTTTAATCCACCAAAACTTTACTACTAAAATTACTATAACTAATGAGAAACAAGTGAATTCGGTATATTGCTATTACTACCTCATACTTAATTTTTGGAATTCCAGGGAAGAACTCCCCTTCCCATTCACCCGAATCACTTCCACAATCACTACCAATATCAGCAGGACAAGTTGGTGGAGCGGCAGCAGTCTGCATTTGGGGTAACACCAATGTACATAATGAGAAACATATAGAAATATTTGAATAGTACTCCCTCCGTTTCAATTTATGTGAACCTATTTCCTTTTTAGTCCGTGCCAAAAAGAATGACCCCTTTCCTTATTTGGAAACAATTTACCTTTACAGAATGATTTATAGCCACACAAAATATATGTGACTCATTTTACACCACAAGATCAAAAGTCTTCTCTCTTTTCTTAAACTCCGTGCCCAGTCAAATGGGTTCACATAAATTGGAACGGAGGGAGTAATAAAATTGACCCAAGCAAAGATTGAATAACTTAAAAGAATTATGCTTTTATCACAATCAGATATATTTGATAATATCTGTACACTCATGAAAATCATACAAAAGAAATATCCAAGGTCACATACCACTATATTTGAGACAACATTTAAACAAAGAAGGAGCAACAAACATTTTCCAAGATTCCTTTCTATCATCTTTGTCAGACCTGCAATGCACAAGAAAATAAACCAACTCCATTAATCGCTAAACATTAGCCAATAGTCGACTGATATCTCCCCACCACAAAACACACACAAAAAAACAAATTTATCATCACTAGTAGCTTCTATTTATAAAACCACACATACCCTTATTAATCTCAACAAAATTAACTCTATAATCGGAACTACACCCATACATCCATCTAAAACTCATTTTAAGTACCAGCATTAATCTGCATGGTCACCATTCTCATAACACTTAAATCTCTATAATTACAATTTGTCCAAACATCTCTCTTCCAAACCATAAGATTTAAAGGGCAGCCTGGTGCACTAAGCTCCCGCTATGCACAGGGTCCGAGGAAGAGCCGAACCACAAGGGTCTATTGTGCGCAGCCTTATCCTACATTTCTGCAAGAGGTTGTTTCTGACAGCTTGACTCGTGACCTCCTAATCACATGGAGTCAACTTTACCAATTACGTCAAGGCTCCCCTTCCCAAACCATAAGATTTTATATACTAAAAATCTCCAAGTAAACCAAGATCACCAGAAACAAGAAAATTAACTCATACCCTTTAAAAAACTCAACAAAGATACTCCAAAAATCAGAACTTTACATCCATACCCTTTATTAGTCTTAAGAAAATAACTCTATAATTAGAACTACACCCATATATCCATCTAACAGTCCATAAAATTATAGTTCAATTTCAAGAAATTTTTAAGTAACTTATGGCAGCATTTATTTGCATAGTCACCAATCTTATAACACTTAAAATTTGTATAATTACAACATTTTTTGTACTACCAATTTCCAAGTAAACGAGATCATCAGGGAAAAAAACCCCAATTCTCAGCAATTTCAACAAAATTCAACCTTAAGCAAAACAAAAATACTCCGAAAATCAGAACTTTGCACCCATACACAATAAAAAATAACAGAATAAGGAAAAAAAAATGTTTCAGCAATTTCAAGAAAAATCAAACATTAATCTAAACAAAGATACTCCAAAAATCAGAACTTTACACTAATACCCAATCAAAAAATTTAAAAACAGATAAATAAAAAGAAAAACACACTCAAAAAATTTTCAGCAATTTTAAGAAAATTCAAACATTAATCTAAACAAAGATACTCCAAAAATCAGAACTTCAAACTCATACCCAATTAAAAAATTAAAAAACATATAAATAAAAAGAAAAACACACTCAAAATTTCAGCAATTTTAAGAAAATTCAAACATCAATCTAAACAAAGAAAACAAAGATACTCCAAAAATCAGAACTTTACACTCATATCCAGTCAAAAATCAAAAAATCAATAAATAAAAAGAAAAACAAACTCAAAATTTTCAGCAATTTCAAGATAATTCTAACATCAATCTAAACAAGAATAATCCAAAAAATCACAACTTTACACCCATAACCAATCAAAAATCACAAAAATATGATGAGAAAAGGAAAAAACTTCATATTTTTAAGGAATTTGGAGAAAATTCAAAATTTAATCCGCATAATCACAAATGGTAACAGAGAGAAAAAGCTTACAAATAAAGATTTAGAGATGGGTATAAGGATTTTCGATTCAATAGAGAGTAAAACTCTAGCTTCACACGATTCTATGCAAGCAACAGAGTATATATATAGTAAAAAGCTGTACTGGATATTTAAGTAATTTTATATTGAAAAGGAAACAAAAAATTATTAAGGATTATCCATTAATATTTGATTTGTTTAATTTGGACTAGAATTGCAATAGTTAAGGTTTTTGATTTAGATAAGGTATTTAAAGATATACTTTGACACGTATTTATGACCTGTTTCCAACTCTTGCCCCCCAAATCCCAATTAAACTTGCATAATATTTTTCATGTGATATATATATATATATATATATATTTTTTTAATTTTTTCTAATATTTTTATTTTATTTTGACGTCATTTATTGAGACTTTCATTGTTAATCATTAAAATAAAAAGACATATGCACTTTTATTATCACTTATTTAAAATGATAATTTTGACACCATACATATACTTAATTTATATTGCAATTTTTTAAATTTTGTACGAATTAAAAATTGGCACATAAAATGAAACAATGAGAAAATATTTGTAGCTTCATTAGGGGTATTTCCGTCCAGAAATATTGCGTTTCTCGGGTCACTTGAACTTCCCCTTTGATGATTAGATATTTCTGTTATTTGTTTACTTTTTTGCATCCAATATTTAGGATAAATTGCATGATCATCCCTCTTGTTTCATTTAATAGGTAGTTTTTATTTTTATGGTTTAATTTTTATACACAATAGTGTGAAAATTGATACATTATGAGGTTACTGAAAAATCAATTACGTAGATGTTATTGTCCATGATTATGAGTTGGCAACGTAATAAATTAGCAATCAATCTGCTATAATTGATCAAATTATATTAAAAGAGTAAAACTTATTTATAAATTACTCATCAATGCTTATTACACAAGAGTGTACCGTGGGCTGGCCCAGCCCAGGAACGTTGGCCAAATGGGCCAAACGTGCCGGTCTCAGTGGGCTGGTCCCAAATGATGCATTAAGCCCTTAGCGAACTGGTCCTACACAAATAGCCCACGAGCCCAGGACCGGCAGGCGGGCCTGGGCCGGTTCAATCAGGTTTAACGGGCCAAACGGTCCTCAACGACTATATTTTAAGAAAGTATATATATTTGAAAAAATGACCAACGGTCAGATTTTAAAATCTAGCCGTTGGCCATCAAAAAATAGTCGTTTGAGAGTTTAAAAAATAGTCATTTGGCCCCCAAACTTATTTTAACCTCAAACTTTATATAATTACACTTTTTCTCAATTCTCAACTATAAATACCCCCTAATTCTTTCATTTTTACTCACAAATTCATCAATCTCTCTCAATCTATATCTAATTCTCTTCTATAATTGCTTACTTAATTATTGCAATTTCGTAAAAAATTGTGAAGTTGGTGAATTGAAGTATTCAAGTCTTCAACGACTTTCAATTTTCAAGAAGTTGTTCGTCAATTCGATAAACTCGTTCCAACTCTTAAGTTTTAAGAATATAGTTTTGTTTGTTTTAGTTTGTATAATTATAATTAATATGGCATTTTCTTTGAAAAATGTTTGGTGGTAAGGGAAAATTTAAAATTGGTGAATCTAGTTGCCAAGCTACTACCTTTCCTCGGCTCCTCGACCCAGGCCTGTTACCCGTCCTCCTCCACCTATTATTCTTGATAGTGATAACCCTTGTTTTCAATTTTTCGAGAGTCAATTTTGCCATGATGTTGCACCAGGTCAGCAATTAAATGAAGAA
>MU679223.1:3500-28439 GCA_026770625.1 Nicotiana glauca | reverse complement strand
ATCTTGGATCGGGTCGGGGCCGGATTGGGTGGGGGCGGGCTTTTGGGACTGTTTGATCAAATTAAACGAACGGTTAATATTAATTGTCATCGAAACGACATAGTATTCTCACCATACTACGTCGTTTCGATCGTCCCTTGGATTGAAGGTCTGGACCGGGTATAAGGGCGGGTTTGGGATGGTTTTAAACGTGTTTGGAGTGTTTGGTTTGGGCCTTTTGAATTAAAATTGTTTTTGGCCCAATTTGATTCCCTCTTAATTATTTTCTCTCTTCTTTTTTTTCTTTTCAATTTTCTTCCTAATAAAAATACAAACCTAAATTTAATTTTGACCAAATTATCCTAAAAATATTAATTAACTCTAAGTAGTAATTGTCACCAAATAACTAAAATATCAAGTCACACAACTTGACATTAAACACTGGAAAAAAAATTACAAAAATATATTATTTTTATGATTTTCGTTTTTTTGTAAAGCAATTATATTGATTAACCTCCAAAATGTCTAACTAAATCATAAATGCAAATGCAACATATATTTTTGTATTTTTTTATTTATTTAAACAAATAAACATGCACAGACACATGCAAATAATGGCAGAAAATACCACGAAAATTCACAAAATTGCACACAGTAAAACAAACAATTTTTATTTTTATTTTGTGGGAGTAATTCATTTGAGGCAAAAATCACGTACTCATAGCTGCCCCTCTTTGCCCGTAAACACGAAGAGTTTTCGTGCAAAGACAAAGTGAGCGGATACGAGCGATTTTTGCCCGTTTGAACACTCCGTGTGAAATATTTTTTGAAAGATTTTGACCGAACCTCTGCTTCAAAGGTTTCCTACATATCCTTGGCTAAAAAGGAATCAGGTCAATGTAGTTCGGGAAGTTTTGGTAGCTAGGACTTCCATGAAGCTGTGTTTATTGTTGCTGCTACTGCTGCTACTTGCTGACCCCTTATTACACCATGCTAAAAGAAAAATAAAGAATCTAGGCTAAGCTATGGCCTATGAATTACAAAGACTTATTCTCGGACTTGTTCTGCGACTGTTGTTGCCTTGTCGCCTTGTATTTCTCTACAACATTTCTTTTGTTGCTGCCTTGCACCGGCCTCTTGACTTGAATTGTATTCCTTTGCTCTCCAAGCGAATACTTGATTGTTGATCCTTTAAATGTCTTTTCTTGATCATTGTCGTCTTTCTTCGCTATGCGTGCGGGCTCCCGACTTCAAAACTTGAATTGTATTCCTCTGTTATACTAGGCCGGCTCTTGACTTTAAAACTTAAAAGGTACGCCTCTGTTCTCCAGGCCGGCTCCTGACTTCAAAACTTTAAAAGGTACACCTCTGTTCTCCAGGCGGGCTCCTGACTTCAAAACTTAAAAAGGTACGCCTATGTTCTCCAGGCGGTCTCCTGACTTCAAAACTCTAAAAAGGTACACCTCTGTTCTCCAGGCGAGCTCCTGACTTCAAAAATTTAAAAGGTACACATCTGTTCTCCAGGCGGGCTCCTGACTTCAAAACTTAAAAAGGTACACCTCTGTTCTCTAGGCGGGCTCCTGACTTCAAAACTTTAAAAAGGTACACCTCTGTTCTCCAGGCGGGCTCCTGACTTTAAAACTTCAACATGTACAACCCTGTTCTCCAGGCGGGCTCCTGACTTCAAAATTTCAACATGTACACCTCTGTTCTCCAGGCGGGCTCCTGACTTCAAAATCTACAACTATTGTTCCTTCTTCTCCAGGTAGACGCGTGACTTCAACTATCTTCATCTATTGTTCCTTGTTCTCCAGGTGGACGTCTGACTTCAACTATCTTCAACTATTGTTCCTTATTCTCCAGGTGGACGCCTGACTTCAACTATCTTTAACTATTGTTCCTTGTTCTCCAAGTGGACGCCTGATTTCAACTATCTTCAACTATTGTTCCTTGTTCTCCAGGTGGACGCCTGACTTCTAAAAATTTTAACTATCGTTCCTTGTTCTCCCGGTGGACGCCTGACTTCAACTATCTTTAACTATTGTTCCTTGTTCTCCAGGTGGATGCCTGCCTTCAACTATCTTCAACTATTGTTCCTTGTTCTCAAGGTGGACGCCTGACTTCTAAAAACTTTAACTATCGTTCCTTGTTCTCCATGTGGACGCCTGACTTCAACTATCTTTAACTATTGTTCCTTGTTCTCCAGGTGGACGCCTGACTTCAACTATCTTTAACTATTGTTCCTTGTTCTCCAGGTGGACACCTGACTTCAACTATCTTAAACTATTGTTCCTTATTCTCTAGGTGGATGCCTGACTTCAACTATCTTCAACTATTGTTCCTTGTTCTCCAGGAGGACGCCTGACTTCTAAAAACTTTAACTATCATTCCTTGTTCTCCAAGTGAACGCCTGACTTCAACAATCTTTAACTATTGTTCCTTGTTCTCCAGGTGGATGCCTGACTTCAAGTATCTTCAACTATTGTTCCTTGTTCTCCAGGAGGACGCCTGACTTCTAAAAACTTTAATTATCGTTCCTTGTTCTCCAGGTGGACGCCTGACTTCAACTATCTTCAACTATTGTTCCTTGTTCTCCATGTGGACGCCTGACTTTAATTATCTTTAACTATTGTTCCTTGTTCTCCAGGTGGATGCCTGACTTCAACTATCTTAAAAGGTACGCCTCCGTTCTCCAGGCAGTCTCCTGACTTCAAAACTTAAACTGTCTTCTTTTGACATTGTTTTCCCTTGCATCTTGAACCATTTCCCTTGAAACTTGAATTGTCTTCCTTTGAAACTGTTTTCCCTTAAAACTTGAGTTGACATGCTTTCCCTTGAAACTTGAGTTATCTTCCTTCAAAACTTCTTTTCCTTAAAACTTTAGTTGTCTTCCCTTACGGTGGGTTTCTCCGAAACAACCAAGATTTTCTGCCCCTGTTTCAATCACAGAAAAATCTCGTCAGTTTAAAATGTGGTGGTTGGTTGTGATATTTTTGCTGGAGATGGTTTTTTATTCGCCCCTTTCCATGCTCTGCTTCGTCCGACTGCCTTGAACTTGGTTGAAAACTTCCGACCTTCTGATTACTTCTTAGTCACAAACTTCCCAACTATTATTTCTAGTCTTCTTATCTGACCCCATATATTTCCCATGACAACTGATTTCCACTTGAAGATCTTGCCTATTTACTGATTAACCACTTTCTCTGTCATCTGTATCACTGAAATACCTTTTATCCGTTAAGACCCAATATCTTCTATTTGTTGCATTGCTCATGAACCGACATCTACCCGACCTTTGTGTCTCATCTGATCCCCAAGCATATTGCGTGTTACCAAATTCAGCACGCACGTCGCTCTTTCCTGATTTAAACCATTGGCCTTGGCCTTGAGGACTATAACTTTTGACTTCTGTTTGGACTGTCTTGGTTGTCACTGGTCCAACCTTTTGTCAATCTCATCACAGAATATACCTTTGATCCGTTCACCCAACACCCTTCATCTGTTGCATTCTCCATGAACTGATATGGATCAAACCTTTGTATTTTACAGGAATCCCAAATCATGTTGATTATTACCAGCTCGGTGCACTAGTTGTTCATTCTTGACTTATGCCATTTTGACGTACTAGCCAGATCTCGTTTTGTGCAATTGGAAAGTTGATGGAAAATTTTGGAGTCATTTCTCACTTGTTTCTGACCAAACAGACTCAGGAAGAAGATGTGAACAAGAAAAATGGAACAGAGTAAAGGACGAAGGAAAATGATGATTCCTAACAAGAAAACTACAAAGTAGAAACCTATCGGATGTGAATACCTACTCTAATGACTGTGACATGCACTTGCGGCCTATTTTGTTAAGTAATTTCGATGTTCAGCTCTTGTCGTACCTTTTTTCCGTGAAACGGTACTTCCATGCTCTGCCTATTCAATCTGATTCATAATCCTGATTTTGGCTTGTAGTGCCCAAAGGTTTTTCACTATTAAGCCTCTCTCATTTTGATCTTTTCTCTCAACTTACAGTAGCTTCAAGGTGCCCGTGAGGGTTTTCACCGATAAGACTCTCTCATTTTTTCTTTTATTTTTCTCAGCTTTCGATTGGATTGTTGCCCCTGACATGACTTATCTTTACTTGCTCGACTTGGCGTCTTTTGAAGACTGATCAGAAGGTCTTTCTTTGGACCGTAACGTGGGCTTTTGGATGGGTTAGAAAGAAAGGGTATTAAAGGCTCAAAATAATTCAAATGAGTTCAAAATTACAACCTTCAGAACCAAATTTCTTTACAACAACCATAACTTCTGCCCCAGTTTCTTGCTTGGGGATCTTCTCATTTTTGTTCCACTATGACCGAGCCGTGAGGCTGCCTACGTATCCTTTAAAGGAATTAGGTCAAATGTAGTTCATACAATTCCTTGTTGTTATAGTCTTTCTTTTCACTTATTATTATTTTTTTCTTTTTCTTTTTCTTATCTTTTCTTTCCTTCTTTTCTCTTTTGTTGTTTTGTTGTTTTTTGTTGTTTTCTTTTTCTTATCTTTGTTTTTCCTTATCTTTCATGCTTGTGTCTCTAATCTTTGCTAACGATTCCGAAAGAGAGGTATGAAATAAAGCAAATAAGGCTCAAAGGGGTAACGAAGGATAAAGTGTTTAGATAGCAGAACAAAATGCCTTCGTCATTCCAATCTTCAAAACATGCCAAGCACAAACAACGCGATTAAACAAATGTTTGTAACATCTTCTGATCGTGCTAGACTTGATAGCTATATTCACACATTTTCTTTCTTCATCTGTTAAAAATATCATTGGGCAACACACTCATTCTCATTACCATGAACGAACCCTATCAATTTGGCCCAACTTTTTCTTTAATTTCCAACTGATGCGGCATGAAACATAAGGTTTCTTTATGTTCTATCAGCCCCAGTTTTACATGGTTCAGGCTTCAAATGATCTCAGTCTGTTCTCATTTCCTTTAAGTGCTCCTATCATCTTCCCAATTGCTTCATGATTAACCTTTAAGATTATGCCTAGAACTATGTATGCATTTCATGTCACTAGAGTCGACAGGAAAAGAACTATAAAGAGGAGAGAACAAAAAGAAAATGACTAGAAATAACAGAAAATAGGGCATTGCATTAGACGATGAAACAGTTCGAACAACCAGACAAGCAAACTAAACTGGGGTTACAACCCTTAGACAAACCTAGACGACACTAAATGAGATACTACAACCAAAAGAACTGGACAAAATAAAAAGATAGAAAGGCTTGAGTTACAAGACAATATCCAGATTACAACCCTTAAATAACCTGGACAACAGAAATAATAACAAACTAAGCCACCAAAGCTCCTTTCTGCTTGACCAAGAAATAGAGCGTCTTTCCAATCACCAAACTCAATATCTTAGCCACTGACTTCTGCATCAGCATTTCTAAAACCATTGCAAACTTCAATATCATCAGCTTTAGTCAACACGTCCCCAGGAGTATTCGCCTGCTTTCAGTTACTGTCATTGATCACAATTACCCCTTCGCAAATCAATCTTTCTATTTCCTTCTTCAAAGAACGACAATTCTCAATGCTATGCCCTTGGACATTAGAGTGGTACATGCATCAGACAGTAGGATCAAATCCTTTTGTATGTGGATCTAGAGTATAATCGAGGAGCGGTTCAATCAGGCTGGAACGCTTTAGCTTTTCAAACAAACTTGCATAAGATTCTCCGAAAGCATTCTCTTTTTCCTGTAGTCTTTTTATTTTATACTCTGGCCTCGATTGGAATCTTTTGTGGACAGATGATTGATACGCCTGATGAGACATTTGTGGCAGCGGTGCAGACCATCGCGGACCTCAGGGATATGGAGCATATGGTGGTGCAACGTGGACAGGATATCGGGGAAGTGATATACGATTTGGGGGATTTTATGGAGAGAGGTAGTGGTTGGGAGAATTAAGAGGATATCCCCGGGGTCGATATGGAGACTGCGGGCATTTAGCAAGGATGGCCACTGGACTTTGTCGTTGGCGAGGCTCTACAACATCTTTTCTTTCCATGGGAAGATTGTCCCGAGAAACTTGTTCACTCCATCTGAGCCAGAACTTCCTAAAACTTCTTTAGGTTTCTTTTCTATCTGAGGTATGGAAGAGTGATCCAGGAAAATGTCTGTATTATTTCGAAAGTGTCGCACAAAATCCTGAGCTATATCGTCCCATGTATGCCACTTACCGACATCTTGATGATTATACCATTCCAAAGCTGCCCCAATTAAGCTTTTACTGAAGTATGCCATTAGCAAATTGTCTTTTTCGCCAATATTCCTCATTTCCTTGCAATATTCCCTCAGATGGACTACCGGATCTTCACACTCCTCATTTAAGTTGAACTTTGGTATTTTGAACCTTGCGAGCAGGCAGGCGTTAGGGAGTGTACACAACTCTTGGTAAGACATGCTGCCTTGGTCTCCCATCCCTTGCACGTTCTTTAAGGACTGCTCAATGTCCTCCAGCCTCCTAGAACTCGGAGGAAGAATGATGGAGATATTAGGGTGATTGGGAGATGCCAAAGTTTGAGTAAGGACAACATCTGAGAAATCAGGTGGTGCAGGTGGTGGTGCCTTCCCAACCATCCAAGCCTGATACATGTCTGTTATATGTTGTCTTAACATCCTCACCTCATCAGCCAAACTTGTGTCCTGTTCAACCAACAACTTTCGGGTACTGATATCAACTACCCCAATTTTGTTGTTATCCGCCATCGCCTTTTGGCTTTTATGTTGTAGAGGAAGTTACTATTTCCGGAACCACAAACCAACCACCTTTCTGGATATTGAAAATGAACAAAATGGGAGCATCTTGTTAGCGTTAGGCTTTTTTAACAGATAGGTAGACGCACATTAAGGATGAAATTCACCTAAGAAATTAACCATTTCTATCATGCATTTGCTTCAATTGCGTGCGTCATTCCAGCTTCTCATAATTGTGCCCCTTCTCAAACTTCCTTTATTTTATTTATTTTTCATTTTCCCCTTTTTTTCTTTTTTAGTAGTGGTCGAATCTTATGTGGATTGCCTACGTATCATGTCCTTGCATGAATCAGACCGTGCGTAGTTCTGGCCTATAAAAGATAAAAGAAACAATACAACATTTTTTGGATTTTTAAATTTTTCATAATAAAACAAACTTTGATTACAAAAATTCGAAACCCAACAGACCCCGACAAGAACCCACAAACTCCGATGAAAGACGAACCACAGACTTGAAGGAAAATACCGACTCCAAGACAAACTGACAGACTTTAATGGAAAGGAAATACAGACTGAAGAAATCACGAATACATTGGTGCTTCAATTGCTCCTAGGACCCGCGGGGCATCATTCGGCCTTGCCGCGGGCCTTTGTGTAAGATCCATTTTGAGCCTCTCCAAATCGCTCATTATTTTCCAGACGAATGTCATCACTGCCGCAAAAAAGGTGGTACGGGTCATGTCCTTGCACACTCGGCATTTTGCAGTAATGTAATGTGCGATGTTTGCGACCCCTTCTCTGATCCTGCTCTTTTCCTGCAGCAACTGCCCTATCTGCTGATCCCGGGTTTCCAGCACTCGAGAGTTATGAAGGAGTTGATCTTGAAACTTACGCATTTGTTCCTCCATCCGCGCCATCAGGTCATAGCAGTGTTTCCTATCCGCTCTGAAATCTCTAGCTTGCCTGAATATCCTGTCTTCAAGAGTGACTATTGTTCCTTTCATGACAGTGATGCTCCCCTCATAGTCCCTTTTCATCTATTGCATATGAAGTGCCCGCTCTTTTGCACCTTTTGTCCATCTGGCCCGGATCCTTGACAAGCTAGCTTCAGATCTTTTTGAGTCCTCTTGGTATTCGCGGGCTTTCCCTTTTAGTTCGTTTATGAGTTTTTGGTCAGCCCGACTCCTTTCTGGTTTTCTAATAGCTATTCTCATTTTTCGGATCTGAGCCTTAAGGGTCTCATTTTCTTGGATTAGCTTATTCTTTTCCCCCTCATGTGCAGCAACTTGAACATCCTTTTCAAATTGAAGTTCCATGGCTTGCTTCTCTAGTTTACCTATTATGGCCCTGTACTCGCGTTCTTTAGCCAACCAGTTCCACTGTCCCTACGATGCTTTAACGAATTCCTGGATATGGGGCCCCTTGGCTGGCGTCTCGAACTCAATGTCTCTTCTATACCAAGCAAGGTATCCCGACGACACTTCACCTTTGGTTCGTTTTTTATCTTCAGGTATGTATCTCAAGCATATTGCAGCCCTCGAAAAAGTCCCCTCCGTCTTTGCAAACAGTAAGAGCGCGGAAGATGTCGGCTATTATCATGGGTGCGAAGGTGCTGTTGGCCTGAGTAAGCAAAATATTAACAACCCCAGTTACTCGTATGTCAATATTCCCGTCTTTTCTAGGGAACACCAGAAGTCCCAGAAAGGCCACCATAAATGAGAAACATCTATGTTCTTCCCACTTAAGGCGGTTTCCTTTGCTATAAATTTTGTTTTCTGGCTTGTTGAACCTTCCTATATGCCCATATCTGCTGTATATGAATGGCAAAGTACAAAAACCAGCTGCCAGGTCCGGGTTATGTACCACCCTGCTTATTTTTAAGGAATCCAGGAAACTGTGTACGGGTACGGTCCTCGGAGCAATCAGGTATTGGTGTCTCAGAGGAACCTTAGGACCCCCGATGTATCCAGATATCTCTTCCAATGTTGGGGTAAGTTCAAAATCTGAGAAATGAAATACATTATGAGCCGGGTCCCAAAATGGGACCAATGCCTTTATGATACCCCCCCCAGATTAATCTTCAGCAACCCCGTGAGACCTCTCAAGTACAATTTGACCGTGTCTTGCCCTGATCCGCCCAAATCATCCCACCACACGTGCAGCTCTAAAGGGATCTTGTTCACAACTGTTATTGGTAAATTCCGACTTGTGCTCATTCTGCACATTTATTAAGGTGATTAAGCAAAATAGTCATGATTTTATTCTATTTGACTAAAAATATCAAAATTAACTTTTTTCAGATTTTTATTTCTAAAACCAAAAGACCAGCTTTGCAGATACGACCTTTCAACACTCCTGAAGGAAGATTTTAAGGTTGTGTCTGCTAACTGGCCAAAAATTGGAAAAGACCAAAGGTGGCTGTTTATGAAAAATCAGCCTTCCGGCATCCCTTTCAGGAACATTCGGCTATTTTTGGCAAAACGGCATCACCTTACCTAATTATAAAACAAATTTTTGTTCATTTCAGGTTATTTTTCAAAGAGAGAAGTTGGACCCGATGAGGGTTGCCTACGTATCCCACCCCTGCGAGAATCAAACTGACGTAGTTCAGACAAATAAAACAAAGTATTTTTGAAAACTAGACTCTTTTGGTTTTCATTGGCAAATAAAACAAACTAATTTTGAAAACAAACATATTTTCATTTTCCAAAATTCGGCAGAGTTTCGACACTATTCAGACATTGATTTTTTAATACATGTAATTATCTCTCTTTAACCCTCATAACGTTGTTTCTTTTTTTTTCTTTTCCCCAAATATTTGAAAGCCAGTCAGCATGTAAGTCCGAAGCAAATAAATGCACAAGCAGTATGTAAGATGCATCAGGATGGTCTGTTTTTAATTTTGGGTACACCTGTCTAGACAGACCCAACCCCTGTGTTGAGCCTCCAAAGTCAAATGGACATGATGCAAACAAACGTTCCTACTAGGGATCCGACATGAGGCTCAGTTATTCTAGGTTTAAGACCTGGGTATTTGTTCTAGACTGTGTACCCGAGCGGACAACTCGAGTCGAGGAGGGGGCTACGTACCGGGGACCCGCACGATCGTCCATCTTAGTAACTTGTCTGAGCCTCTTTCTTATTTAAAGGTATGACACTAACAGAATAGGGAGTCTCGACCAGCGAGCACATTCCCGAAGATAAGAAGAGAATGGTTTCGTAACAGTTTATATATACAATTCACATAATATCAAAGCGGTAAAAAGAAACATTTGCACATTAGTTCCAAACATGTAATAAAATCAAATAATATACAAGCCAAATACAACAAATACTCCAAGCTCGAATTCTTGAACCTTGAACCAAAGTTCTGGGTTCTTATTCCCCAGCAGAGTCGCCAGAGCTGTCACACCTCCTTTTTTGACCTACACCCGCGGAAGGGATATAATAAAGGGAGTTTTTTCAATTAAAGGACAATCGAAACGACATTTATTATTAAAGATTCAGAGTCACCACTTGGGAGATTTATGGTGTCCCAAGTCACCGGTTTGAAATCCCTAATCGAGGAAAAGAATGACTCTGTTTAATAGTCTGCGAACAAGAAATTCGGGTACGGAATTTTGTTAACCTGGGAGAAGGTGTTAGGTATTCCCGAGTTCCGTGGTTCTAGCACGGTTGCTCAACTGTTATATTTGGCTTAATTAGCTGCTTTTAAACATGTTTGAACATATGTGCTTTTTTAACTTTAACCGCTTTTATTCATTTTTAGAGAGAATTGCAATGTCATTAAAATACGTCTCGAACCACGTCACATAAATGCACCCGTGGTTTTTGACATATTTTAATTCGTTGGGATTTGGATTTGGGTCACATAAATGTACACCCGAGCTTAAGAAGGTAAAATTATTAAATGGCGCGCCTAAAACAACTACGCGTTTGCACTTTGCGAGGTCCATAGAATTTGCTAAATGGCACGCTTCGAGCTCTAAGGATCAATACCAAATTAATTTAAATGAGGGCCATGCAATTATCACTTTTGTCCGGCATGGCGTGCCTCGAATTATTCTTAGCCAATGGGTTTCTACATTAATTTATGAGGGCCCTAATTATATATTTTTCGTTGCCTACTATGGCTTGCCCCTATTGACTACATTGATCCGATAATGAAACTAGACTAATGAATTGTATTTATTTGTCTAAAAAATGCTCAATCTCAACTGTAGAATTAAGACTAAGTGAAGTCTATTTTGGTTTTTGATTTTTGAATTTGGGCCTGACCTATCGTGACGCCCAATATGAAATTAAATGGTTATTTACTATTGATGCTTGCAAGATGAAGCCTTCACAACTTCTGAAGATGGCCATGCCAGGCCAGAATCCACTTGGGCTTCGAAACAATCCCAACACCAACTAAGCTTAAAAACACCAGTCAATGGGCCAATACCATGCAAATCAACTCTGAATTTTTGTTACTTAGCATTAATCAATTACAGGACATTTTAACAAGTGGAATCGTTACAGATTAAAACAAAACAAAACAAATCTAAATTTGACCATTAACTATAAACCAAGTTCCAATTTCCAAGCCTCAACTAACTTGAGATACAGACCTGAAGATAAAAAAACGAACCAATCTCGTACAAGAAGAACTTATATACAACAAACTAACAACTTGTCATTTTTAGTGAATTTAGACGTAAATCTATACCAGAGAATACCAGCAAATCTCAACTAAGACCAAATAAAGTACATATCAACATGAAATTAGCAACTACAAACTTAAAGGCTTACTAACACGAATTAAACTTATACAAGGGCTAAAGTCTATGATTATAGGATTAATACCAAGCAATTTCAGCCAACATGGTTGCAAGTCCTAGTCCATATTTAATACATATTTCAAGTTCCAAAATAGCTTCAACTCAATTGCATCCCTATAAGCTTAAATCTGGACCTCAAAACAACAGGAAATACACAAAAGCTATACTAAAAGAAACTAAAATAAGACTAGATTCAGTACTGAACAAATTGCAGGAAACTGGCATTAAACAATTCTTCAATTTACAACATTCATACTTGGCACTCCTTATGACAATAGATCAAGGCATACCTGGTATTGAGAACAGAGAAAATGAGGTAGGAAACCAGCAACAACAAACAACAATCAACAGCAATTTAAGACCAGTTTCAAACCTAGGAATGATATCAAACAATCCAGGAATTAGTTGCAAGCAAATAACACACCGAAAAACATCACACCAAGCTTGAATGACCCAAGTTAAAGCTCAAAATAACCCCCAGGAACTTTAAACCCTTAGCTAGTAAATCACAACAATCCTTAAGCCATTCTCTACCCCGATACACAAGTTCAAAAGTTTTCCATGAATTCTAAATCAACAGAAAGTTCAAAGAGCCAAACCATTCAATCAGAACCAATTCAAACACATTTAAGCATTTTTCTTGGAAATTTCAGAAAGAAGTTAACTGATTCACAAATTCAGTATTTTCTCTTATCTTTTAAATTCTCCACTCAATATGTATTTTTCCCTTTTCAGAGTGTTAAAAAACTTTCAATCTCTCCATGTCTTTCTCTGTGTGTTTTTTCCAGTGTTCTCTCCCTGTCTTCAACATTAGAGTTCCTCTCCTCTCAATGTGTATCCCCCCTCTATGTCTAGCCCCAGTGTCTGTTTTATACCTCTAAATTTATTTTTTTGCAGGTATTTTTAAATCTTTTATCCCATGCCCTGTTCTTTTCAAGGCTGTGCCCCCTTTGCACATGCTTTCCCTTAACCTTTTTTATTATTACTCCCATGTTCTTTCTAATTTCCAGCTCTTAAAGGTGCTTTAAAATAAATGTGTCAGCCTTACTGCCATCTTTAGTTGTTAATTTAGTATTCTAATGGTGTATTACCCCTTCCCCATTATTAAAATCCCTTAAGACTAGCTATTAAGTAACATCACATTATTTAGGGCCATTCAACAAACACACAGAAACTACAGAAAGATTTTAAATCTTAAAATTGAATCTTTTTCAGTGTTCTTCTACCAAAACAATATTTAAACGGTTTGAGAATCCCAATCAAGACTGATTAACAGTATATACAAACATGGAACGGACTAGTTCTATTAATAAAATAAAAAAACTAATTCAACAGACTAAATTATTAAATGATACATGATTTTAAACAAGCCGTGTCACGACCCGGATTTTCCACCATCGGGAGTCGTGATGGCGCTTACTATCGGAGCTAGGCAAGCCAAACCTTTTAAACATTCCCTGATTTCACCTCAACAGGAACAATATAAACATATCGAGTCATTTAAATTAAAGCGGAAGTCTTTAAAACATAGATAACTGAAAAACCCAAGAATGCAGAATTTTAACATTTCTCTACCCAAGACTGGTGTCGCTATCTCACGAACTACTAAAGAGTGCTACAAACAAGTCTGAATAGATATACATAAATCTCTGTCTCTGTACAATGAAAACAAACTGAAAACATAGAAAGGGACTCCCGCCTGCGAACGCCAACTAGGCTACCTCGTAAGTCCCTGGACTGAAGTCAGCTACCGATCAATATCCTACTGCTGTGGTCCAAAAGCTGCTCCGGTACTGTGATCTGTGCAAAAGAGCACAGAAGTGTAGCATCAGCACAACCGACCCCATGTGCTGGTAAGTGCCTGATCTAACCCCGACGAAGTAGTGACGAGGCTAGACAAGACTACCAAACCAACCTGTGCATTTCAATATATATATATATATATATATATATATATATATATATATATATATATATATATATATATATATATGCAATAAAAGGAAAGAATACATAAATTAAACAATTAAGAGGGAGGGAAGCATACTATGGGGAAAATACAATCCGGATATAAGGTCAATAATTTAAGTAAAGAACAGGGCAATAACAATAAATAATGAGAACAGGAAAATTAATAGTTGCACGACATCAACCTTCGTACTTTTACTCTCATTCTCACCAAAATCAATCAAGTAAAGTGCACGACATCAACCTTCGTGCTTTCCCTCACATAACTCTCAAATCATGGCACGAAATGATCCTTCGTGCAATAATAATCAAATCAGAGCACAGAATGTTCCTTCATGCATAAATAATCAAAACATGGCGCGGAATGACCCTTCGTGCAAATATAATCAAAATATGGCACGGAATGACCCTTCGTGCAAATATAATCAAATGATGGCACGGAATGACCCTTCGTGCTTTATCACTCTTCCTCACCCAAACAATATTCACAACCAAATGGGGCGAGGGGATAAACAAATAATAAGAAATGTCTCGGCAAGGGAAAAACACAATTAAACAACTAAATCCCGGCAAGGGAGCCACAACAATAACTTTTACATCCCGGCAAGGGAGATAATAAGTATACTCAAACCATCCCTGCAAGGGATCAATCCTATCTCTTTCCATTTCTTTCATTTCCTATTCAATAGTCTATTTATTGTACGAGCCAATGCTCCAAAGACTTTAAAATTCACAATCAATTCTTATACTCTTCACATTACATAGAATTTATCAATTAACATGGAAGAGTCATAACAATATCAGAATAAGTACAAACAAGGACCCACGGTCATGCTGGACACCGGTGTATAGATACTTGTCACCATGCCTATACACCGTACTCAACATTTAGCAATTAAAAAATAACACCCTAATCTTATTCCCTCAAGCCAAAGTTAGATCAAACACTTACCTCGGTCCAAAGAATAGCAATCAATCCTCAAATACCTCATTTCCTCTACAATCCGACTCCGAAACAATGATATCTAGGCATAATTAATTCAATAATATCAATAAAGGCTCAATGGCAACATCCCATAGCCTAGATATGACTTTCCTAGCTTTCTTCCAAAAATACCAAAATTCGACACTAGGCCCACATGGTCCAAACACGAGGCTCGGACCAAAACCCAATCACCCATAACCCCACGAGTTCAAATATGCAATTTATTTTAAGATTCGACCCCAAATTGAGGTTGAATCACCCAAAATTCTCAAAACCCTAACTCTACCCAAAACCCCTACTTTCTACTTTGATTTCATGCTTTTAGGCTTAGGATTTAGTGATCAGTTGAAGGAATTAAGAGAAAACGAGGTTAGGAACACTCACCTATGAAGTTATGGAGGAAGAGCTCTTCAAAATTTGTCTATGGGGTGTGAGGAAGAAGGGTTCGTGTGCAAAAATGGAGTGAATCCCGTAACTATTCTTTTTTTAGACTTTAAAAATCACTGGGCAAAAATGCCCTTTGCGTTCGCAGGAAAGGGGCCGCGTTCGCGAAGGGTTAATTCAACAGACTATCACGTTCACGATGAGGAGGTTGCAAACGCGAAGAGAAAGACTGGGGGTCCAGGGAAATGGTCTATGCGAATGCGTGGTGTGATTCGCGATCGCGGTAAGGGAGGAATTGGAGCTACGTGAACGCGGGAAGAGGTCCGCGAACGCAAAGATGGGGACCCGGCCAGCATCACGATCGCGTAAGGATGACCGCGAACGCGAAGAACAAATCTGGCCTGCAATAGCTAAAGAAAACTTGCTATATTTCTAAGTTCAAAACCACCCCGAACCACCTCCGGATCACTCCCTAGCCCTCGGGGCTCCTAACCAAACACACACATTAACTCAACAACATCCTACGAACTTAACCGAGTGATCAAATCGCCAAAACAACATCAAAATCAATGAATCAAACCTCAAAATCATCAGTTTTCATTCTAACTTCATAAACTTCCATTTTAGATATTTAGGTCCGAAATACGTCAAATGACGTCCGATTTCGACCAAATTTTACAGAAAGCGCTTAACACATATATAAGACTTGTTCCGCGCATCGAAACCAAAATACGAGCCCGATACCACAGTCTTTTAATCAATTTTCATTTCCATTTCCCTTAATAATTTCAAAAAAATAATTTCACTGAAAAATTATTTTGTCGGGCTCTAGACCTCGGATTTCGACTCCGGGCACATGCCCGAGTACCATATTTTTCTACGGACCCTCCGGGACCGTCAAATCACGGGTCCGGATCCGTTTACCATAAATGTTGACCGAAGTCAACTTTAATCATTTTAAAGCCACATTTTGAAAATTTTCACAGAATTTAACATATAATCTTTCCGGCTATGCGCCCGGACTGCGCATACAAATCGAGGCAACTAAAGGTGAGGTTTTCAAGGTCTCGAAAGCACGGAATAAAAGAGATATCCGGTGATGACCCTTTGGGTCGTCACATTCTCCACCTCTAAAACAACTGTTCGTCCTCGAACGGACAAAAGAAAGAAGTACCTGAGTCGGGAAATAGATGAGGATTGCGGCTCCGCATGTCAGACTCGGACTCCAGGCGATGCCTCAGGAGGCTGACCTCTCCACTGGATACTTACTTAAGGAAAACTCTTCGACCTCAACTGTCGAACCTGCCGGTCTAGGATAGCTACCGGCTCCTCCTCGTAAGACATATCCTTATCCAACTGGACAATGATGAAATCTAACACGTGGGATGGATCTCCGTGATATCTCCGAAGCATGGACACATGAAACACTGGATGCACGACTGACAAGCTGGGCGACAAGGCAAGTCTGTAAGCCGCCTCTCCCACACGATCGAGGATCTCAAATGGGCCAATGAATCTAGGTCTAAGCTTGCCTTTCTTCCCAAATCTCATCACGCCTTTCATGGGCGACACTCAGAGCAAGACCCGCTCACCAACCATGAAAGCTACATCTCGAACCTTATGATCCGCGTAACTCTTTTGCCGTGACTGAGCCGAACGAAGCCTGTCCTGAATGATCTTGACCTTATCCAAGGCCTCATGAAATAAATCTGTACCCAATAAACAAGCCTAACTCTGCTAAGGGCAAAAACTGGAGACTGGAGATCGCCTAAAATACAAAGCCTCGTATGGGGCCATCTAAATGCTGAACTGGTAGCTGTTTTTGTAGGCAAACTCTGCTAAGGGCAAAAACTGGTCCCACGAGCCTCCAAAATCAATGACACAGGCTCGGAGCATATCCTCCAATATCTGAATAGTCCTCTCGGACTGGCCGTCCGTATGAGGATGGAACGCTGTGCTCAACTGAACCTGGGTGCCCAACTCCTGCTGAACTACTCTTCAGAAGCGCGAGGTAAACTGCGTACCCCAGTCCAAAATGATAGATACCGGCACCCAATGAAGGCGAACAATCTCTCGGATGTAGATCTCAGCTAAACTCTCCGATGAATAAGTGGCTGAAACAGGAATAAAATGCGCTGACTTGGTCAGCCTATCAACAATGACCCAAATAGCATCAAACTTCTTCCGAGTCATCGGAAGTCCAGTAACGAAATCCATGGTAATCCTCTCCCACATCCACTCGGGAATCTCAATACTCTGAAACAACCCACCGGGCCTTTGATGCTCATACTTGACATGCTGACAGTTCAAACATCGTGCCACATATGAAATAATATCTTTCTTTATCCTACGCCACCAATAATGCTGCCGCAAGTCCTGGTACATCTTTGCGGCGCCCGGGTGAATAGAATACCGAGAATTATGGGCCTCCGCTAAGATCAACTCTCGAATCCCATCGACATTGGGTACACAAACTTGCCCCTGCAACACCATCATCATCTAAGGTCACCTTCGTGGCACCTCCACGTTGCACTGTGTCTCTCAGGACACACAAATGGGGATCATCAAACTGCCGATCACGGATACGCTCCAATAATGAAGAACGAGCGACCGTGCAAGCTAACACTCTGCTAGGCTCAGAAATGTCCAACCTCACAAACCGATTGGCCAAGGCCTGAATATCCGAAGCAAGTGGTCTCTGGCTAACCGGAACATAAGCAAGACTACCCATGCTGGCGGACTTCCTACTCATTGCATCGGCCACCACATTGGCTCTCCCCGGGTGGTAAAAAATAGTAACAGCATAATCCTTCAATATCTCCAACCACCTGCTCTGCCTCAAGTTCAACTCCTTCTGCTTGAACAAGTACTGCAGACTCTTGTGATCAGTGTACACCTCACATGTCATACCATATAAGTAATGCCTCCAAATCTTCAAAGCATGAACAATGGCTGCCAACTCTAGATCATGGACCGGATAATTCTTCTCGTGGATATTCAATTGCCTCGAAGCATAAACAATGACTCTGCTATCCTACATCAATACCGAACCAAGCCCAATACGGGAAGCATCACAATAAACTGTATAGGGTCCTGAGCCTATGGGCTAAACCAATATCGGTGTCGTAGTCAGAGCTGTCTTGAGCTTCTGAAAGCTCTCCTCACACTCGTCTGACCATCTGAACTGGGCACCCTTCTGGGTCAATCTGGTCATCGGGGACTATGGATAAAAATCCCTCCACGAACCGGCGGTAATAACCTGCTAACCCCAAGAAACTCCAAATCTCAGTAGTTAATGCTGGTCGAGGCCAGTTTTTGACTGCCTTAATCTTCTTCTGGTCCACCCGAATACCCTATGCTGATACAACATGACCTAGAAATGCAACCAAACTCAACCAAAACTCGCACTTCGAGAACTTAGCATACAACTGACTATCCTTCCGAGTCTGAAGAACCACTCTGAGGTGCTGCTCGTGCTCCTCCTGGCTGCGGGAGTACACTAGAATATCATCAATAAAAACGATCACGAACAGGTCCAAGTAAGGTCTGAACACTCGGTTCATCAACTCCATAAATGCTGCTAGGGCGTTGGTCAACCCAAATGACATGACCAAAAACTCATAATGCCCATACCGAGTGCGAAATGCTTTCTTAGGGACATCAGATGCCCGAATCCTCAGCTGATGGTAGCCAGATCTCAAGTCTATCTTTGAAAACACCTTTGCACCTTGAAGCTGGTCAAACAAATCATCAATCCTCGGTAGTGGATACTTGTTCTTTATCGCCACCTTGTTCAATTGCCGATAATCAATGCACATCCTCATCGATCCATCCTTTTTCTTCACAAATAACACTGGCGCACCCAAAGAGAAACTCTAGGCCTGATAAAACCCTTCTCTAGCAAATCTTGCAACTGGTCCTTTAACTCCTTCAACTCTGGCGGGGTCATGCGATACGACATAATAGAAATGGGCTGCGTGCTTGGGGCCAGATCAATATAGAAATCAATATCCCTGTCGGGCGGCATACCCGGCAGGTCTGAAGGAAAAACTTCGAGGAACTACCGAATAATAGGAACAGAGTCAATAGAAGGAACCTCTGTGCTGGAATCGTGAACATATGCCAGATAAGCTAAACACCCCTTTTCGATAAAGCGTCGAGCCTTTACATATGAAATAACACTGCGAGTGGCATGTCCTGGGGTCCCTCTCCACTCTAGTCGGGGCAAATCTGGCAAAGCCAAGGTCACGGTCTTGGCGTGACAATCCAAGATGGCATGATATGGGGACAATCAATCCATCCCTAATATAACATCGAAATCCACCATATCTAAGAGCAATAAATCAACACGGGTCGCAAGACCCTCAAACACTACCACACAGGAACGATGAACTTGGTCGACCACTATAGAATCACCCACCGGTATAGATACATAAACAGGGATACCCAAAGCATCACTAGGCATAGCCAGGTAGGGTGCAAAATAAGATGACACGTATGAATACGTAGACCTATGGTCAAATAGCACTGAAGCATCCCTATCACAGACCAGAATAATACCTGTAATAACAGTATCTGAAGACTCAACCTCAGGCCTGGCTGGCAAAGCATAACACCAGGGCTGGGCCCCACCTCCCTGAACCATGTCTCTAGGACGATCGACTACTGGCTGACCCCTACCTCTGTCGGTCTGAGCTCCACCTCTATGGTCTCTACCTCTACCTCTATGATCCCTACCCCTGCCTCTAGCTGGCCGGGCAAGCTGTGGATCACCTGGTGCCTGAATCATGGGGTGAGGACCCTGCTGCTGAGAGCTACCCGAGGCTCGAGGGAAAAATCTGACAATGTGACCGGGGTCACCACAACCATAACAAGCCCCCGGCTGCTGAGACTGCTGGCCCTGTCGACCTGAATGTCCTCCCCGGAAGCTCTAAAGTGGAGGTGGAGTTATGGACTGCTGATCAGAATAATGCTGCTGAGAACCACCACCGCCTGGAGTACCATGAGAAACCTGGAGTGCTGATTGAAAGGGTCTCGGTGAATGGCCTCTACCATAAGAATCCCTACCTCCAGACGAGGTACCACTGAACCTACCAAAATGATGAGGCCTCTTATCCGACACATGACCACCTCCTCGTGCAAGAGCCATCTCCACTCTACGGGCCGCATTGGCCGCCTCCTGAAAGGAAATCTCACTACCAGCTCCCATAACCATCTGGAGATAGATCGGCTGAATCAATCTATAAATAAACCTCTACACCCTCTCTCGCTCTGTGGGGAGTATAACAATAGCATGGCATGCAAAATCAATGAACCGAGTCTCATACTGTGTGAGTGTCATGGAGCCCTGCTGGAGGCACTCAAACTGCCTACGAAGTGCCTCCCGCTGAGTGACTTGGAGAAACTTCTCCAAAAACAACTCTGCGAACTGATCCCATGTCAATGATGGTGAACCTGCTGGTCTGGATAAGCAATAGACCCTCCACCAAGTCTTGGCGGATCCTGTAAGCCGAAAGGTGGCGAAGTCGACCCCATTGGTCTCCACAATGCCCATAGTCCGGCGGATCTCATGGCAGCTGAATAAGAAATCCTGTGGATCCTCTGAAGAAGCACCGTTGAATGTGGTGGTGAAGAGCTTGGAGAACCTATCAAGTCTCCACAAAGCATCTGAAGACATCGCCGCTCCATCGCCGGTCTAGGCTGCAATACCTGGCTGAGCTGCCACAACTAGCTAAACCACTGGAATATAAGCCTGGGGAGCTACCTGCTCCGGAGTACGTGTAGCAGGAGTCTGAACTCCTCCTCCAGCTTGAGAAGTGGCCGGTGCTGCTGGAAGCAAACCCGCTCTAGTGACGCTCTCCATAAAGCCTGCCAATCTGACTAAAGCGTCCTGAAGATCTGGGGTGACCATGACCCCTCCTGGGACCTGAGCTGGGCCCACCGGAGCTTCTGGGGCTGGAACCTCCTCATCATAGTCAATATGAGGCTCCACCTCTGGGATTGCTGCCCGGGGCTGAGCTCTGCCCGTGCCTCGGCCTCTGGCACGGCCTCGGCCTCTGCCCATCGCAGGAGCTGCTGCTGGGGGCTCGGGCTGTGGCACGGTAGAAGAGGAAGCACGTGTTCTCTCCATCTGCGAAATAATAGAGTAGAAAGACAATCAATATTTGAGAAACAGAATCGTACGACAAGAAAGAACAAAAGTGAAACTTTTCCTAACTTTGTAGCCTCTGGGGGGTAAATACAGACGTCTCCGTACCGATCTCTCAGACTCTACAAAGTTTGTCCGTGAGTAGCGATACTTATGTAACCTAGAGCTCTTATACCAACTTTTCACGACCCGGATTTCCCACCATCGGGAGTCGTGATGGCGCTTACTATCGGAGCTAGGCAAGCCAAACCTTTTAAATATTCCCTGATTTCACCTCAACAGGAATAATATAAACATAACGAGTCATTTAAATTAAAGCGCAAGTCTTTAAAACATAGATAACTAAAAAACCCAAGAATGCGGAAGTTTAACATTTCTCTACCCAAGACTGGTGCCGTTATCTCACGAACTACTAAAGAGTGCTACAAATAAGTATGAATAGAAATACATAAATGTCTATCTCGATACAGTGAAAACAAACTGAAACCATAGAAAGAGACTCTGGCCTGCGAACGCCAGCTAGGCTACCTCGCAAGACCCTGGACTGAAGTCAGCTCCCGATCAATATCCTACTACTGTGGTCCACAAGCTGCTCCGGTACCGTGATCTGTGCAAAAGAGCACAAAAGTGTAGCATCAACACAACCGACCCTATGTGCTGGTAAGTGCCTGGTCTAACCCCGGCGAAGTAGTGACGAGGCTAGACATGACTACCAAACCAACCTGTGCATTTCAACATATATACATATGCAATAAAAGGAAAGAATACAGTAATTAAACAGTTAAGAGGGAGGGGAGCATACTATGGGGGAAATACAGCCCGGATATAAGGTCAACAGTTTAAGTAAAGAACATGGCAATAACAATAATTAATGAGAACATGAAAATTAACAGTTGCACGACATCAACCTTCGTGCTTTTACTCTCATTCTCACCAAAAGCAATCAAGTAAAGTGCACGACACCAACCTTCGTGCTTTCCCTTACATAACTCTCAAATCATGGCACGGAATGATCCTTCACGCAATAATAATCAAATCAGAGCACAGAATGTTCCTTCATGCATAAATAATCAAAACATGGCACGGAATGACCCTTCGTGCAAATATAATCAAAACATGGCACGGAATGACCCTTTGTGCAAATATAATCAAATCATGGCACGGAATGACCCTTCGTGCTTTATCACTCTTCCTCACCCAAACAGTATTCACAACCAAACGAGGCGAGGGGATAAACAAATAATCTGAAATGTCCCGACAAGGGAAAAACACAATTAAACAGCTAAATCCCGGCAAGGGAGCCACAACAATAACTTTCACATCCCGGCAAGGGAGATAATAAGTATACTCAAACCATCTCGGCAAGGGATCACTCCTATCTCTTTCCATTTCTTTCATTTCCTATTCAATAGTCTATTTGTTGTACGAGCCAACGCCCCAATGACTTTACAATTCACAATCAATTCTTATAATCTTCACATTACATAGGATTTATCAATTAACATGGAAGAGTAATAACAATATCAGAATAAGTACAAACAAGGACCCACGATCATGCTAGACACCGGTGTATAGATACTCATCACCATGCCTATACACCATACTCAACATTTAGCAATTATCAAATAACACCCTAATCTTATTCCCTCAAGACAAAGTTAGATCAAACACTTACCTCGATCCAAAGAATAGCAATCAATCCTCAAATACCGCCTTTCCTCTATAATCCGACTCCGAAACAATGATATCTAGGCATAATTAATTCAATAATATCAATAAAGGCTCAATGGAAACATCCCATAGCCTAGATATGAATTTCCTAGCATTCTTCCAAAAATACCAAAATTCGATACCGGGCCCACATGGTCCAAACACGAGGTTCGGACCATAACCCAATCACCCATAACCCCACGAGTTTAAATATGCAATTTTTTTAAGATTCGACCCCAAATTGAGGTTGAATCACCCAAAATTCTCAAAACCCTAACTCTACCCAAAACCCATAATTTCTACTTTGATTTCATGTTTTTAGGCTTAGAATTTAGTGATCAGTTGAAGGAATTAAGAGAAAACGAGGTTAGGAACACTCACCTATGAAGTTATGGAGGAAGTGCTCTTCAAAATTCATCTATGGGGTGTGAGTAAGAAGGGTTCATGTGGAAAAATTTAGTGAATCCCGTAACTATTCTGTTTTTAGACTTTAAAAATCACTGGGCAAAAATGCCCTTCGCGTTCGCGGGAAAGGGGCCACGTTCGCGAAGGGTTAATTCAACAGACCATCGCGTTCGCGATGAGGAGGCTGTGAACGCAAAGAGAAAGATTGGGGGGGGTCTAGGGAAATGGTCTACACGAATGCGTGGTGTGATTCGCGATCACGGTGAAGGAGGAATTGGAGCTACGCGAATGCGGGAAGAGGTCCGCGAACGCGAAGAATGGGACCCAGCCAAAAATCGCGATTGCGTAAGGCCGACCGCGAACGCGAAGAACAAATCTGGCCTGCAATAGCTGAAGAAAACCTGCTATATTTCTAAGTGCAAAACCACCCCGAATCACCTTCGGATCACTCCCGAGCCCTCAGGGCTCCTAACCAAACACACACATTAACTCAACAACATCCTACGAACTTAACCGAGCGATCAAATCGCCAAAACAACATCAAAATCAATGAATCAAACCTCAAAATCATCATTTTTCATTATAACTTCATAATCTTCCAATTTTAGATATTTAGGTCCGAAACACGTCAAATGACGTCCGATTTCGACCAAATTTTACAAAAAGCGCTTAACACATATATAAGACTTGTTCCGAGCATCGAAACCAAAATACGAGCCCGATACCACAGTCTTTTAACCAATTTTTATTTCCATTTTCCTTAATAATTTTAGAAAAACAATTTCACAGAAAAATTCTTTTCTCGGGCTCTAGACGTCGGATTTCGACTCCAGGCACATGCCCGAGTCCTATATTTTTCTACGGACCCTCCGGGACTGTCAAATCACGGGTCCGGGTCCATTTACCAAAAATATTGACTGAAGTCAACTTTAATCATTTTAAAGCCACATTTTGAAAATTTTCACAGAATTTAACATATAATCTTTCCGACTACGCACTCGGACTACGCACGCAAATTGAGGCAACTAAAGGTGAGGTTTTCAAGGCCTCGGAAGCACGAAAAAAGAGAGAAATCCGGTGATGACCCTTGGGGTCATCACAAGCCGACTACACAAACTTAATGAAACCAAGAACAAATTCACTAAACATTTTGACAAACACAACAACTAACAAGAATGGTTTTATACCAGAGGATTGGTCGAATTTCAACTGGAATTGACCAGAGAAAAGAAAAAGAGATGGGGAAAAATCAACGATAGAATAAACAGACAAAAATAGGCAAGAAATTAGGAAATAACTTACCCGCCAAGCTCGAACTTTGAATTGACATTTTGAGTCAACACAAAATAATGACAAATATTTGCTCTTATTGGATAACAACTGAGTGCCATTATTTTGTGCTGAAACATGCTTGAATAAGCCAAGAAAATCAACAAACGACCTTTTTGTATTGGTCAAAAATTTGGGGTTCTAGGTCTTGGCTTCAGATTTGATATTCGAATATTTTAAGCCCTATTCGAGGGAAACTGGTATGGGATTTGGGGTGAGGGTAGTCTGGTGGTTGCATGGTGTCAATTTGGGGCTAATCAGGAAAACTAAGGTTCCGGGTCTATTTTCGATCCAATATTCGAGGAGTTTGGCTAGGATTTGAAAGAAGTGGTTTTGGGGTTTGGAACGGGGAGGTTGAGGGGAATCCATGGTGTTAATGTGGTGGGGTTTGGCCACCATCCGCTGCCATGAGGCGATTTTCGGCGGCGGGGCATGATGGCGTTACATGAGTCTCTAAAGAGACTTAAGACATG
>MU679219.1:26610-46345 GCA_026770625.1 Nicotiana glauca | reverse complement strand
GCCCGGGACCGCCAGGCCCGGGACCGCCAGGCCCGGCCCGTTTGGCCCATTTAAGGCCCGGGACCGCCAAAAATACAGCCTTACTCTTGCATAATTAGGATAAACTATATTATAGTATGAAACCTTTTTTTATATATCATTTTTATATAAAAATTATTATATTCAAAAAGAAAAGTGAAAATCATAGTAAAAATAAAAGTATATTGCTATAAAAATATTAATAATGTAAACTAAATAGAAATAAGGTAAAACATGAAACTATATTTTTTTTTCTATTATTCAACTTTTTTGCCTTAAAAAATAGAGTTACAATTAATAATAAATAGAAATCCTACAAAAATAAGCTCAAACAAATATCCTAAAAATATTAGAACTATTAATGGGAATTCTAATGCGCGGGTCAAAACTTACATGTCTACATCTGCCCCTCTTTGACGGAAAGCATGAAATGTTTCCAGACGAAGAACAACAAGATATATTTTTGACCCAACCCTTATTTAGAGAGGCCAAAACTAAAGAAAAGAGAGTGTGACCGAGCCCTGGTATCTGAGCTACCTACATATCATTTGCTATAAAGGAATCAAGCTACGTGTAGTTTATGAGTGAGACGAGCGCTGGAGTATACCGAGGTGGGGAGTCGAGTGAAGTGACGTCGAGGTTCCGGTCCGCGGTTCCTGCCATTACATCAAAACTAAATGAAAAAATTACAACAAAAATAAAAGAAAAATACAAGATCCTATCTACTTCTGGTCCTTAATCTTCTTGGAATTTCTACTTGATCTTTCAACATGAAACTGAAGAATGGACCCTATTCTTCAGGCGGGCTCCTGATGCTTCTCTGACTTGAACTTGGAAATTAAAGTTGACCATGTTCTTCATGCGGGTTCCTGATGCCCCTTCAATTTGCGAATTGAAAGTAACTCTAAAACGAACTCCCTTGTTCTCCAGGTGGGTGCCTGCCATTAAAGCATGAAATAGATTCCCTCATTCTCCAGGTAGGCGCCTAATGCTGACTTGAAACTTGCAACTTTAAGTGACTTTGGAAAGAATTCCCTTGTTCTCCAGGTGCGCGCCTGCGACTAACTTAAAACTTGAAATAGATTCCCTCGTTCTCCAGGTGGGCGCCTGCTGACTTGAAACTTGAAATGAATTCCCTCATTCTCCAAGTGGGTTCCTGCGACTTGCTTAAAACTTGAAATTAACTCCCTCATTCTCCAGGTGGGCGCCTGCGACTATCTTAAAACTCGAAATGAATTCCCTCATTCTTCAGGTGGGGGCCTGCCAATGACTTAAAACTTAAAATGGATTCTCTCGTTCTCCAGGTGGGCGCTTGCAACTTACTTAAAAACTAAAATAACTCTAAAAGGAATTCTCTCATTCTCCAGGTGGGCGCCTGCAATCATAGAAAAACAGATAAAACAAGGAAAATTTTCTAAATCCTTGAAAATTTGAGATTAAATCCCATTATCTAGGAGGGTCCCGAGAACTTGAAAATGAATCCCATTATCTAGGAGGGTCCTGAAAAGACGAGAATGAACTTACCTGTGCCATGCTCTCTTCCTGGAAGATCCTGGACAGAATTTCTTGCCCCTGAACCATACTTTCTTCATGGGAGGGTCCCTGCATATTGAACAAATTTTCTTGCTCCTGTTTCAGACAAATAAAATCTTGTTAGTTTGAAAATGTGGTTGTTAGTTTATGGCATCATTGCTGAGTGTCTGCTTCTGCCATTGCCATGCTTCATTCTGATTAGCTGCTTCGGGCCAGCAAGGAATTGTTTGACCTTTTGATCGAAACTAGACCACCAAATCTCTGAATGACCCGAATCTCTTACACTTACTTGTTGCATTATGTTTCATTCTGAAAGTTGCTGAATCTTTGTATTTTCTCAAAATTCAAGAATCACCTTACCGCCTGAACTTCAATTATCACCATACTGCTCATTCTAAATCATGTCAATTGTGAATTGCCTGGCCAAACTCCACTTTGTGCAATTTGAAAGCTACTAGTAGGCTTTGAAATCCTTTCCTGCTTGTTCAACAAGGGCTAATTCGAAAGAGACTCATAAAGACAGACTCAAAGAGCACAGTGAAGTGATTTTTGGCAAAAGGAACAAATGAAACTTTTGAACAAAGATGACTATGTAAGGAAGAATGGAAAAAGAAGACTTATCTGAGTGAAGCGGCTGGATCCAATGATCATGACACGTATTTCGGATTGATCAGCCTAATCCGTCCAACCAATCATATTTTAGTTCATGTCATGTCTTCATATTTCAAACCAGGCTTTCAATGATCCAATTTCTCTATAAAATCACGAGCCTCATTCGACTTGTAGTGCCCCGTAGGGTTTTCACCAACAAGCCTCTCTCATTTGTTCATTTCTCAGCTCACCATCACCTTGCAGTGCCCATGAGGGTTTTCACCAGTAAGACTCTCTCATTTTAAATTTTCTCTCAGCTCACTATCGCCTTACGGTGCCCGTGAGATTTTTCACCAATAAGACTCTCTCATTTTATTCATTTTTTCTTTGTGCCCACGAACAAAGTGTTAGCCATGATGTAAATCATACCTTTATCTTGCTTGACTTGGCATCCTTAAATATTAATCGGAAGGTCTTTCTTTGGATTGTAATGTAGGCTTTTGGACAAGGCTAGAAAGAAATGGTGGAATGAAGGCTCAAAATAATTTAAGATGAAAATGGTTCAAAATTACAACTTTTGGAATCAGATCTTTTGCAAAACCAAAACTTCTGCCCCAGTTTCTTTAGGTCTGGGAAATTTTGGATTTTTATTTTGAGCAGACCGAACCGTTAGGCTGCCTACGTATCCTTAAAAGGAATCAGGTCAAACGTAGTTCAAACAGAAGTCATTTGTTTTTGTTGCTTTTATTTCTTCCTTTTTCTTTTTTTTCTTTCTCATTTCCTTTATGTTTTCTTCTTCTTTTTTTTCTCTTTTCTTTCTCTCTTTCTTTCTTTTTTTCTTTTTCTCTTTTTCTTTTCTTTTCTTTTCTTCTTCTTCTTCTTCTTATTTTCTAGTTCTACTCCTGATTCCAAAAGAGGGGTATGATAGAAAAATAAATAAGGCTCAAAAGGGGTAGCAAATGATGAAAGTATTTGGGTAGCAGAACAAAATGCCTTCGTCATTTCAACTTTGAATATGCCAAGTACAAAATGCAATTGAAGATAAATAAATAAATCATACATAGTACCTATTGACTGCATCAGAATTGATAGTCATATCTACACATTTGCCTTCTATGTCTGTTAAATACAAAAGCACCATTGGGCAACACTCTTGTTACCATGAACGGCCCCTGCCAGTTTGGGGCGAACTTGCCTTTAGCTTCAACCTGATGTGGAAGGATGCGTTTCAGTACCAGCTGGCCTACTTCGAATTTTCGAGGACGCACCTTCTTGTTGTATGCTCTTGCCATTCTTTTATGATACAATTGACCATGACATACTGCAACCAATCTTTTTTCATCAATCAAATTCAACTACTCTTACCGGCTTTGTCCCACTCATCATCGTGGATTTCAGATTCTGCAACGATCCGAAGGGATGGAATCTCAACTTTCGCAGGTATAACTGCCTCAATTCCATATACCAACAAATAGGGAGTTGCGCCTACTGAAGTGCGAATAGTAGTGCGATAACCTAGTAAGGCAAAAGGCAACTTTTCATACTAGTGCCTAGAACCTTGCACCATCTTACGAAGTATCTTCTTTATGTTCTTGTTAGCAGCCTCAACAACTCCATTCGCCTTGGAACGGTACGGAGTGGAGTTTCGATGCATAATCTTGAACTATTGGCATACCTCTTTCATCAAATGATTGTTGAGGTTGGCAGCATTATCTGTGATGATTACCTTCGGAATTTCGAACCGACAAATGATATTTGAATGAACACAATCCACCACTACCTTCTTGGTCACAGACTTGAATGTTACAGCTTCGGACCACTTGGTAAAGTAATCAATGGCCACCAGAATAAACCTATGCCTGTTTGATGCTGTCGGCTCAATTGGTCCAATGACATCCATGCCCCAAGCAACAAATGGCCAAGGTGCAGACATTGTATGCAACTCAGATGGCAGGGAATGAATCAAATCACTGTGCACCTGGCATTGATGACATTTGCGAACAAAGGTGGTGCAATCTCATTCCATGGTGAGCCAATAATAACCTGCTCGAAGTGTTCTCTTTTCCAAGACATACCCATTCATATGCGGCCCACAAACTCCAGAATGCACTTCGGCCATGATAGCTGAAGCTTCTTTAGAATATATGCACCTCAGCAATCCTAAATCTGGAGTTCTCTTGTACAAGATTCCCCACTTAAGAAAAATCCACTTGTTAGACGTCAAATGGTTCTCTTTTGATCACCTGTAGCATGTACTGGATATAACCCCGACTTGATGTATTCCTTGATATCACGGAACCAAGGTTCACTATCGATTTCCTCTTCAACCACGTTACAATAGGCATGCTGATCACGAACTTGGATATGTACGGGGTCGACATAAGTCTTGTCCGGATGATGTAACATTGACACTATAGTAGCCAAAGCATCATCAATCTCATTATGAATCTTGGGAATATGTTTGAATTCTACTGACCTGAACAGCTAACAAAGATCATGTAGGCATTGTCAATATGGTATGAGCTTCAAGTCTCGAGTCTCCCACTCTCCCTGAATCTGGTGAAACAAAAAATCTAAATCTCCCAAAACCAGTATTTCCTGGACTCCCGTATCTATAGCTAACGTCCAACCTAGAAAGCATGCTTCGTACTCCGCCATGTTGGTGGTGCAATAAGATCAAAGCTGGGCTATTACAAGGTAGTGTTGCCCTGTTTTAGAAATGAGTACAGCTCCTATTCCGACACCTTTCATGTTAGCAGCTCCATCAAAGAAGAGTTTCCAACCTGGATTTTCATCATGTTCCACCTCGTAAATATGCATCCCTTCTTTATCAAGAAAATAAGTCTTCAGTGGCTCGTATTCTTCATCCACCGGTTTCTCGGCCAAGTGGTCGGCCAAGGCTTGGGCTTTCATTACTGTCTGAGTCATGTAGATGATGTCAAACTCTATGAGTAAAATCTTCCACTTTGCAAGTCTTCCTATGGGCATAGGCTTCTGAAAGATGTACTTTAGAGGATCCATGCAAGAAATGAGGTAAGTAGTGTAGGAAGATAGATAATGCTTCAACTGTTGTGCCACCCAAGTTAGGGTGCAATATGTCCTCTCAAGAAGAGTGTACTTAACCTCATAGGGAGTGAACTTCTTACTGAGATAATAGATTGCTTGCTCCTTCTTTCCCGTGATGTCGTTTTGACCCAATACACAGCCAAACGAATTATCCAGGACTGTCAAATAGAGAATTAAAGGTCTCCAAGGCTCTGGTGGGACCAACACATGTGGGTTTGACAGGTACCTCTTAATCTTATCAAATGCTTCTTGAAACTCGTCAGTCTACTTATCTGCAATATTCTTCTTCAGCAGCTTAAAGATGGGTTCACAGGTAGTCGTGAGCTGAGCGATAAACCTACTGATGTAATTTAACCTTCCGAGAAAACTCATCACCTCAGTTTTGTTCTTTGGAGATGGTAACTCCTGGATGGCTTTGATATTTGACGGATCCGACTCAATACTGCGTCTACTAACCACGAATCCCAGTAGTTTCCCATACGGGACACCAAATGCTCCTCATCCTAGAAAACTCCATACCCAGCCGCCGCACCACCCCTTCTCCACTTCCTTGCCGCTAGACTGTCCTCCTTCGTTTCTCGTTCGACCTCACACTTTCAGCTCCTTTCTTCTTCTCCAGCTTTTGTTTTCAAACTTTACCCTCATTGCATTTTGTTCTGAACTTCAATTTTGTTTCATTTTTTTACCTAAATATTTCAAAGTTGAATTCAATTTTTTTTTGCTTAAGAATTATTGTTCCAAGATCAAATTCGAGGATTCGGAGGATTTATTTTCAAATATTAATCTGAAATGAACAAAACATCCCTTAAGTTGGATTGATTGCAAGTATATAAATCCTATGCATTGAGGAGGAAGGGAGGATATTGAAAGGGAAGAGACATACAGAGAAACACCCAATTCACTATTGACTCCTTCACTAACGCCTATACACACACTTTGAAATGCAAATTTGACACTAAAAAGGTAGATTAAAAAAATTATGAAATGAGGGTTGAACAGGTTTTGGGTAAGGAATTCAACTTCTGCTATTTGAATTGCATTTATGGGATTCTCAAGGTTTAATTGGGCTGGATTACTCTGTTTCTGCTGCTGCTTTTCTCACAACTACTTCTAAACTTCATTAGTTGTGTTGTGGCCTTTATTTGGCAATTGGCTTTGGTTAGATTAGCTATTGTGCATTAGTTTGCTTTAGATTTTGCTGTGGGATTAACGTATGTATTCACTAGTGGCAAAATGAAGTTTCGTTTGAGCCGAGGTTGATTCCGGTTTGAGTTCGAGGTTGCTGATGAGGTTCGCAGTTCAAGGTTCAGCCCCTGTTTTCATTTTGGTCATATCTAGATCACCAGAGTTCACTGTAATCGAGTTCCATTGATGAAAAAAAAAAAGCTTGCTCAGGTCCATCTCGTCTCCTTCTCTTTATTATGTGTGATGTTATTTTTCATGTGTTATGATGAATTACATGATAATGGCCTAATGTTTCTGGTTGGACATGAAATTGCTTGAATGAACATGGGCTAACATGGATCATGGGGATGGGGAAAGATCGAGCTCATTAGTATTTAATTCATCGACATGCTTTAGAATTGAGCTCGGTCTAAATACATGAAACAAGAAATTAAAAGAAGAAGCATGCGTTGAATTGTTCTTTTAAGTTTTATTTATTTATTCTATCACATACCCACTAGGAGAATGTTAGGCCGACAACACTTGGGTAGGCAATTTAGTACATTTCTTGTTTTGGCTTTCGAGGCAAAAGGTCGCCCCTTTTAGTTAAATTTGTCCGGGGTATGCCCTGAAGGATTTGTAGATATTTTATTCCAGAAAATGCCCCATGGTATTATGTAATTGAAGGCCGAAAGTAGAATTTGTAGTATTTTTATTTATTTTATTTACTTTTATTAGGTGGGGACAACCTCGAGCCTTTTTTCTTGTTTAATTTTTCTTTATGTGTTTTTTACCTCAATTTGAATATTTTAAAGCCAACTAGATCCTGTGCGCAACCGTACTAGTTACACGACTCGGGGAATGCCTAACACCTTCTCCCCGAGTCAAATAAATACTTTGAATCTCTGGTGCAAACTGTTTTTAGAGTCAAATGCGTTTTGAAGGAAAGTTCTTATTTTAAAAAAAAATAACCTAGCACGCCAAAAACAATTGTTAGTTGACGACTCTGAAAAATACTTTTTAACACAAATTTTGTCACTTTCATGATTGAAAACCCTTTTGGGCTTCAAAAATCTTTTTATTAATTTAAGAGGGTTAAGTGAGGTGAAAAAAGGGGTATGACAGCTCTACTAACCACGAATCCCAGTATTTTTCAAACCAAATGGCATTACCTGGTAGCAATATGTTCCCCATGGCGTGATGAATGTTGTCTTTTATTCATCTTCCTCATCCATCAAGATATGGTGATATCCCGCGTAGCAATCTACAAAAGACCCAATCTCATGCTTGGCAAAATTGTCGATCAGAATGTGGATGTTTGGCAATGGGAAATCATCCTTTGGGCTTGCCTTGTTAAGATCACGGTAATCAATGCATACCCTGATCTTACCATCCTTCTTTGATATTGGCACAACATTAGCTAACCAAGTGGGATATCGAGTGACCCGAATGACCTTTGCATCAAGATTCTTTGTGATTTATTCTTTGATCTTCACACTCATGTAAGTCTTGAACTTTCTAAACTTTTGCTTGACAGGAGGGAATGCCAGATCAGTTGGCAATTTTTGAACTACCAAATCAGTGCTCAAACTATATCGTCATACGACCATGCAAAGACATCTTTGTACTCAAACAATGTTTTGATTATTTCTTCCTTAACTTGCGGTTCTAGATGCACACTTATCTTGGTTTCCCTAACATTATCCTAGTCTCATAAATTGATTGCTTCAATTTCATTCAAATTAGGCTTTGGTTTTTCTTCAAAATATTTTAGCTCTTTACTATTTCCTCAAATGCCGCCTCTTCATCATACTCTATTTCCTAATCATACTCTACTTCTTGGATTATTATTTCAGAATAAGATTGGCTTTTAAGACTTGGCTGAAAATTCTTCATTCATGGCATGTTATTGCAACCAACATAAAAAGAACTATACAAAAGAAAACAAAAATGAAACACTATTAGGAATAACTGAAAACGGGAAATTGCATTTCATTGAAAATAAAAGGATAGAAGGGTTGAACATCAAAACAAGCAAAAATAAAAAACTGGATTACAACCCTGGAGTAACCCAAATAATAGAAAGGAATACAAAGCAAACTACCAAAACTCCTTCCTGGTTGGGAGAGGAGTAGTTTCCCAATTTCTAAGCTTCGCATTTGGCCCAATGAACTGCACATCTACTTTACTAGAACCTTCGCCAACTTCTACCATATTAACCTCATCGAACAGACTCCGGAACCTCTTGATCAACTCTTCATCGACAGTGACCACAGGTTTTGGCGTTGATGATGTTGGAGGTTTTTCGGCCCCTGGCTTGACAAAAGACTTAAAGATATGTGGGACATGCTTGGGGAGTGACCATACCTTCTGTTTCAGATTTTTAACCTTTTTCACATCTTTCTCCATGGGCATGAATCCCAAACCAAATGTACCAAGATTTCCACTGGGGCGCACTGGATGCACAATACCCTGCAAAGATGAACCCAGGCCCTTACCCGGCACAAAATCGTTCTTCAACATTTCATTTGGTACCATGACAGCCGCAGAGGATAGGAATCTTCTCAACAGACACTGTTTCAGAAGTTTGACAGACCCAAGGTCCCTTATAATCTTCAGTCTCAATAAACGGAACAATTGTGTCATTACCAGCTGATAAGTCCTCATTATCGTGCACCACTATTTCTTGCCTGTCCCATTCGAACTTTACCATTTGATGCAGAGATGATGGGATTGCCTTAGTAGTATGTATCCAGGACCTGCCCAATAATAGATTGTAGAAGACAGCCATATGTAGCACTTGGAATTCCATGGTGAACTCAACTGCCCATATCAACAATTCGAGCATTATATCTCCAACAGAATCTTTACCTCCCCCATCAAAGCCTCGAACACATACACGGTTCATGTGTATTCTTTCGGTGCCGATCTTCAACTTGTTCAGAGTAGACAGAGGGTAAATATTTTCACTAGAGCCGTTGTCAACCAAAACCCTTGAAATAATAGAATCTTTGCACTTCACTGTTAGATAAAGAGCTCGGTTGTGTTCTATGCCCTCCATAGGAAGTTCATCATCTGAGAAAGTGATCCTGTTTACTTCGAAGATCTTACTAGCTATCTTTTCGAAGTGATTCACCATGATCTTATCGGGCACATGTGCCTTATTCAAAATCTTCATCAGGTCTTTGCGATGTTCATCTAAATGTATCAGCAAAGACAAAAGGGAGATCTGAGCCGGTGTTTTCCTTAGTTGCTCCATAATGGAATAGTCCTGCACTTTCATCTTTTTTAAGAAACCTCACCCTCTTCTTCGGCGACCGATTTCTTTACTGGCATTTGGCTATCCTTGAATGGATTGGCTTTCCTTAATTCTTCTGGGGTAAAACATCTCCTAGAATGAGTCAATCCTCCAATTTCATTAACTTCTTCCTCTATTTCTTTTCCTTTGTATATCAATATCACTTGTTTGTAATTCCACGAAATGGCCTTGGTATCCACCACTGCTTCTGGGTCACTAGTTTGATGACAATAGGGGTAATATGATCCCCTTTCACACTATGACAAGCTTACTTGACACTGGCACTACCACTTTTGGATTTTTCTGACTTGCCCCAATATCTTTCGAAGGCCCTTTCACGACCAACACCGGTGGATTCAAATTGTGCGAGCTCAGTTTCTTTGTCGCACCTTCAATTGTTAAGGGCGTTTCTCTGGTAGAGTCAGGAGCTTTAAACAAATTACTTTCACTGGCCCAAACATCATGGCGGACTTGGAAGACTTCTTGGGCTCCCCAACACTTCTCTATGTCATGCCCCGGAGCATCCGAGCAATAGGTACATCTGAGGGAGTAATCAAGGTTCTTTGTAGGGGGATTTGGTATCTTTGACTCAATAGGCCTCAAGACGTCCAATTGCCTCAACCTTTGAAACAAATTGGCATAGAACTCTCCAAACTGGGTGAAAGTTTGTCTCCATTGCTGCCTTTCTCTTCTGTTCTCCGGCTTTGGTCAAAAATTTGAACCAGTAGGGTTTTGGTAGGATTGTGGAGGTGGACAGGTACTTTGTGGAGCTAGAGCACGCCATTGCGAGTAAGGAGGGGGTTGAGCATATGACTGTGCATGGTGAACATTCTATTGGGATGCTCTGGCTGAGTATTGAGGTTTTTGCGGGGGAAAGTAATGTTGGGGTGGATTATATGGAGCTTGGGTATAGGTTTGAGGTCGGGGTCAAGGATGGGTGTAATAATGAGGTGAACCCCTCTGGCCATGCCATGGTCCAGAGACAACCATGGCGACATCGTCCGTATTCTTCTTGCCTATCAAAATTCGGCACCACTCTGGATTGCCTGGGTGGTTGCTTTTATAGCGGAGTAACTCATGATCTTGCTCGACTTGAGCCCCTCTTCCACCATTTCTCCCATCTTTACCACATCATATAAAGACTTACCAATGGATGAGATCAAATGGCCATAGTAAGTAGGCTCGAAGGCTTGAAGAAAGTATTCAACCATCTCATCTTCTTCTATCGGAGGATTAACTCGTGCAGCTTGCTGCCTCCATCAGAACCCATATTCTCTAAAGCTTTCACTGGGCCTCTTTTCCACCTTGTTCAAAGATAGGTGGTCTGAGACAATGTCTCTATTATACTGAAAGTGCCAGGCGGAGGCCTGAGCCATATCATCCCATGTGTACCACCTGCTGGCATCCTGGCGAGTGTACCATTCTAAAGTTTCCCTTAGACTCTGGCTGAAATATGCCATTAGTAATTTGTCTTCCCCCCAGCGAATGTCATTTTACTGCAATAACCTCTCAGATGAGCTACAAGATCCCTATGTATGTCATACAAGTCAAACTTGGGCATCTTGAACCCGGCAGGCAGTTGGACATCGGGGAACAAACATAAATCCTTATAAGCCACACTCACATAGTTTCGTAACCCTTACATATTCTCAATGATTTCTCCAGACTCTTTACCTTCCTAAACATCTCCTCTTGCTCCGCGTTCTTGTGTGGTTTCTCAGTTTCAACATGAGGCTCAAAGTGGAGAGTGTAGGAGTAAGGATCTAGGACTTTGAAGGTGGGATCCAGTGCATAGTATTGGGTATCTGGAGCGGGGAATATAGGCTCACTAGAGGATCGGTGGAGGGTAGCTTGCGGAGGGGGTACAAAAATATGAGTAGATGTTGGAGTAGGGTATAAGGTTGTTTTGGCTAGTGGAGCATGGAAAATTTGGGCCGAAGTGCCAGGGTAATTGTGGTAAGGGATGAAGCGTGGTGCATGTTGTGGGGAACGATCAACGGTACTGGGCACCTAGGCTTGGGACGATGGTGGAATAGAAGCAGGGTCTATGCAAAGTTGGTAGGGAATGAAGGTGGAGGGTGTCCCTTAATCCAGGCCTGATACATTTCTGCCATCTGATGTTTCAACCTTCAGACCTCCTATTTCAGTTCCGACTCTGATTCTACAATCTCCCTCAGAGGTCTACAACTCTTGTGTCTGTTTCTTTGCTAGTCGTGACTATCTGGCACTTTTACCTAGTGTTATATGGATGACTTGCTAGGATTCCAACAAACTAACCACCTTCCTGTAATTGGAATAAAGATAACAGAGGAAAACAACACAAAACCACCATGTTAGCGTTAGGGCATTTATCAAAAAATAATATCACACTACGTGCAATGCACCTAGCAACAATTAGTGATTCTACAATGGCTTTGAGGGTCGTAGGGTTATATGACATCATCCCAATTTGCTCATTTCACTCCTTGCTTCTCTTTCTTTTCTAGCACCTCTTATCATTTTCTTCCCACTATTTTTGGCTTGTCACTCTCTTCTTTTCTTCTCTCTTAATTTAATTTTTTTAAAGAAATGATTCAATCGAATCCGATGTAGGTTGCCTACGTATTATGTCCCTCGTGAATCAGACCAAGCATAGTTCTGAAAAAATGATGGAAAATAAACTAAAAATCAAAATCTTTTTTTTTGGATTTTTCATTTAAAATTTTCAGTTTACAAAATGGGAAGTACGATAGTGAAATACTGACAGACTCAACTATGACAAACTCTGACACTACCTTCAGTACTACTTAGACAAGTCTAGAAAATGAAAGACGACATAAATAGACTCAAAACATATGAATAATAATAGAAATCCTCCTCAAGCAACTTCTGGATGTGATGCCCCCAACTGGGATGGTCCTGGGCTGTCCGTCATACTCAAACTCTGTAACATGCCTCGTAAAGAAACACCGATGCTGGGAATAAAGACCCTGACGTGTGCCCCTGCCTCCTGAAGGCCGACTCTAAACAAATACTGGCGATGCTGCTCCACGTTTCTACCAATCCCTCTAAATGAGACTTTATCAACTCAAGTTTTTCCTAAGGATCCTGATTCGAAGCCTCCTCAAAATCATATGTCTGAACTGCCCGACCTCTATGCTGTGCTGGCAATGGGGTGCTGACCCCTGGTGTGATAGACTGCAACCGGATCAAGTACTCCTGAGTACACTCGCGCATGCCAACGTCCTCTACTAATGTATTTTTCTTTATCCTCTTTGCATTGTTCCAGTATTGCACATACTTGATTTCTTAAGTCGCCTTTCTGCTAAAATTCATGATGTGACTCTGAAGATTCAAAGTTGGCGACTCCTCTTGTCTCCTTCCCAACTGTCGCATTACCCTAACAGGAGTATACGGCCTGATACACTTAAGTCCTATCAATATCAGGAAAGGCTACATGCGACATCTTACCAAGATCTCATCTAAAGGTAGCCAAAAGTAAGCCCACAAAACATTCTCATTTGTCCTCAAACCAAGGAACTCAATCCAATCTATGACGCCTTCTAAGTATGTAAACTTAGGAGATTTTATCCTACGCTCGATTCATATCACCCAATCCCTCAAGGAATAGTCGATGGGACAAAGTAAGGAAACGGTGTGTAAATTCTCCATCATCCATAATTGTAGCAAAAGGTTACTTCCCTAAAAATACCTGACAACTCCCCTAACCTCACTCAGGGTCGATACAACTTTGCTAAGATCATCAGCACAACGATAACAGTTTTGCGTTGCTTCTCATGAAATAGTGCCATTACCACTGATTGTAGATGGGTGCTAGTGTGCCTCTCATTTATGGAAAAACCAATAATCCCAACAAAGCAAGGCTGAAAGCTTCGAGGCGGCATCTTTGCCACTTTGCCTTGGTTGTGCAATACTCATCCCAAAAGACGTCAAAGCTATATGGTGGTCCAAATCTAGCAAACAAATAATCCAAGAATATCCAGGACTGCTCGAGGCGTCTTAAATGCTTTTTGTCTTTCAGTCCCAGGTCACTGAGGAATCTTATCCTAGAGTGGTCTCGGGGAAGTATCATGTCCTTGCCTATATTGCTTAAACGAGTAAGACCAGCCGTTTATGCCAAGGTAGGAGTCATCTCACATTCTTCAAATCTGAAAACCAAATTTTGCGGATCCTAATAGGCCAACAGTGCCTCCACTAAGTCTGGGAGAGGAGTGATATCAAGAAGGGAAGTGAGGGTGCCCAGTTTCTCCATTAACTCGTGCTGCTCTAACAATGAAAACATTTTCCACCACTTTATCAACTTCCTAGGAGTCTTTACCACCATCAGCACCTTAGATCGAATTAGCGGGTCCATACCTGAATAAAGAGAACATGGTTAGCGACTCGGGATACTACATAACACCACAACACTTCCTAATGGACAAATGCAAGACACGATTGGGCTATTTTTACAAAATGGCCTAAGCGGCTGAAGGTGGCTATTAGTGCAAACTTGACAAAGTTGACCCCTAATGCATGAAAAATACCCCATTTAAAGCTTACACGGCTTCAAACTCCCAACAACCATGGCCTTAAGAATTACTTTACAAAAATGACCCATTTACAAAAACAATCGATATGGCTAAATGTGGCTAGACATGCACATTCAACAAGAATGGACCTTAAAATAAGAGGACACCTTGTTGTGGACTTAGGGCTATAAGACATGGGATAACAAATTACTTTAAGAAAATGGACCCTATTTGCAAAAACGGCCAATGTGGCCAAATATGGCTAAATATGCAAGATTTGGCAACAACCCCGGAAGCCCAAGAACCTAAGACTCGCTAGGAAGACCGGACCCTATGTAGGTTGCCTTCGTATCTTGTCCCGAAGGACGAGAATTAGATATGCTTAATTCGGGAAGATTGGACACGGGAGAAAGCTTTAAAAAATGCAACTAAAATGGAAAAACAACATTTTTTGTCTTTTTGAAAAATGATGAAAAAATGTAAAATCTTTTTGGATTATTTTTTGAAAAATGGTAGAGAAAGTGCAAGATCCTTTTGGATTTTTTATTTTTTAGTTTTTTTATCTTTTTCTTGCAAAAATTGTGAAAGAAAAATATAACTAGGCCCTGCTTGCTCCATCTTTATACTTCACCCTCTTTTCTTTCTCATATATTCTCAACCATCATTGGTCCGCTAAATGACCCCTTTACTCTTCAAGAATGCAACAAGTAGCACATATGAATGATCAAATGCCTTTTTGGACCACGAGCCCATTTTGACATAATTTTGATAGGCCTCCTACAACGGGATACAGTGCCCGGGACTGAGCCCTGCAATTTTTAAATGGCATGATGCAAATAAGAATACCTAAAGGCTGACCTAAGTTTGGGGTTCACTAACAAGGCAATTCGGGGGAGCGTATGGTGGATAGTGGCTGCTCAAACTTTCCACCCACTCCATATGTCTGACGACCCCCTCCTAAAATAAGGGTGACTCAACAAAGATTTTGTGTACGCGGCGCATACTCCGAGACTAGTTACAGAAAGAATTGACTGGGTAATGCATATGATGACAGTTATAAAGCATCGAAAACATAAGAAAAAAACTGTAAACACATAAACAACTAGCAAACAATAATAAAATATAAAAAATAATAAAAATCAAATAAAACTAATAAAAACATAAAAATCCCAACCGAATATTCTAAAAAGCCAACAAAATCGTAGTATCAGCTTGAACCTGCAACTCCCCAGCGGAGTCGCCAAAGCTGTCACACCCCTTTTTTAAACTCGCTAACCCTCTTAAATAAATAAAAAGATTTGTAAAGCTCAAAAAGGGGTTTTAATTAAACGTGACAAACAATATTGTGTTAAAAAAAGAATTTTGCAAGAGTCGCGCCCTAGCATTGGTTTTCGGTGTGCTAGGTCACCGTTTTTAGAAATATTTTTTTCTTTTAAAATACTTGGACTCAAAACTAAGTCGGCACCAGAGATTTTAGGTAAAGGGATTCATTTGACTTGGGGAGAAGGTGGTAGGCATTCCCCGAGTCCCGTGAAGGTCATGGTTGCGTACTCGATCTAGTTGGCTTTTAAAATATTCAAATTGAGCTAAAAACAAACACAGAAAAGAAAAACAAACACACAAGAGGCTCGAGGTCGTTCCCACCTAATTAAAAAATGAAAATAAAAATAAAAATAAAATACTACGAGTTCCACTTTCGGCCTCCAAATACAAGTACTTTGGGGCATACCCCAAAATATATATACAAATTACGCGGGGCACTCCCCGGATAATAAACTAAAAAAATGACCTCTTGCCTCTCCAAACAAAATCCTAAGGCTTGCCTACCCGAATGTGGTTGGCCTAAGAATGCTCCTACCGGACGATGTAACCAAATAAAAATTTAAAGAAACTAAATAAGATAAAATAAAGAAAAATTCTAAATCATACTTATTTTCTTGTCAAATGATTTTACTTGTTCGACCGAGCACAATCCTAAAGCATGTATGCAAATTTAATTTCTAATGGGACTCCATGGCCCAAATCCTTAAAACACATATTGTTCAAACAAAACATCCAAGACACATAAGAAGAGAAAGTAAAGCGAATCCAAAAAATAGTTAACTGAAGTACGATAAGAGCACATGTCCCTCTAACCCCATTCTTTCTTTTAAACTTCCCAAAACTTGCTTGAACACACCAAATGATAGCAACAATCCATGGTACAATTGAAAACCCACGCCATCCACTAAGCTAATCCACACCAGATAGTTTTAGAGTACTGATTTTTAATTTAGTCCTACCTAATACAACTCCCACACACATGAATTCAAAAGTAAATGCCTGACTAACTTTACATCACTTCCTTATTCCTCAACTTCCCATTTTCATACACAAAGAACACTTCTAATAAAAATAAAACTAATCATGATGATGAGGAAAGTCACTAATTAACAGAGTTTACCTAAGTCAACTGTCCATGTAAGAACTGGTGGTTGCTGATCACTGCCTACTCCGCATTACTAAAAAGTAGGAAGAGAGGGTCGCAATAGCTTTTACCCGATTTGTCGGTCGGGATCGATTTCCACAGGGAGCTAGAAAGGGAGTCGAGTATCTATCTAGAGTGGAGTTGTGTAATTGTTCCAAATATCACTTCCAATCATTTTTGGTCTTTTCTTTAATAGTATACTATTATCAACTACTAATTATAAATGCAATAGATTATGCTAAACGAGAATTGCTATAGGTTGTATCTAATGGATAAAAAGGCACTAGGGTATTGACTTTCACCTAGGCGGCTAATTGACGGATAATTGCTTCTAAGGCACGATTGATATGTTTGGGAAAATATGGTATAACCATTGCACGATTTTACCCACTCTCACATCCCTCGGTAGAGAGAGTGCTTTTGCGCAATTGACTTTCTCAAGACCAATTGGGTAGGCAAATTTGCTCAAACAACTAGAGTTTAAGTCGGGTAATTACTCTCTCGAGATTTAACCATTTAATTGGGACTATCAATTCTCTTGAGTCCATCTCAGTTCCTTGTTGGGTCAATTTTGGAGACTTAGGCTCTCTTTCTCAAGAAGAACCAAGTCAACTTAGCACAAACCAGTATTTTCAATCACTAATTCATAAATTAAACCATAAAATTGACCCAAATAACAAATACCCATAGCCAATCTAGCCCTAAATCACAACACACATCAATTACCCACACTAGGGTTGAGCTAGCTAATGGGTTTAACTACTCATGCTTGAAGAGAAAATCAGATAAATAGATGAAGAGAAAGACATAATATTAAATTATTGAAGTAAATATAATGATTCAATTGATAAAACTACGTTAAAGTGCCCAAAATGGCTACAAAATGGCTTCTCACTAGCGTAGCTCAAGTCTGGAAAATAGGTGATACCCTAAAAATAAAAAAATGTTCTAGTTATACTAAGCTGGAAAAACCGAACAAAAATACCCCTACGAGGTCAGCGCGGACCGCACAAAATGGTGTGCTGCCGTACTAGGCTCTTGACTATAAAAAATCAACTCTCTGAACCCAGGCTCCGCGGACTACACAGAATGGATTGCGGTCGTTGAGGCATCTAGCGCGGTCCGCACAAACACTACTGCGGATCGCACAGGCTTGAACCTTGGCACTTGACATCTCTCTGAAGTTTGCTTTCGTGGACTACATAAAATAGTAGTGCGGTCGCGGTGTCTTCAGTGCAGGCCACACAATATCTACTGTGGCCATACTGCTTTGATTCCTTAAGATCCAGGTCTCTGAATCTCCCTTGTGCGGACCTCACAAAGTGTAGTGCGGCCGCACTAGGCCTATTTGTCCTGAAATATCTTGTCTTTGGTACTTGTGTAGGTTTCACTCCTTTTGAGCTGATCTTTGACATCTCGTCACTTTGTTGATCAAACATGTAATCAAGCACAACTTATGAGCCTTTTGGGACTATTTTTTAAGAATTTATAACCAAAGCGTAAGTAAGAAGGAGCATGAAACACGTCAAAATCCTGTGACGACCCGACCCGTCGTCACGTGAGTTACCGCCCCATTTCCCCCATATTTTGTTGTTCTATGTTTCAATATCAGTATTTGAGTTGATCGGATAGAATTGAATTGGTTTTAGTTGGAAATGAGGCACAGTCATTTAGAAGAAAAGCTTGTTTTAGAAAAGTCAACCGGAAGTTGACTATATGGTTAGAGGGCTCGGATGTGAATTCTGGTGGTTTGGTTAGCTTAGGGGATGATTTGTGACTTAGGAGTGCGATCGGAATCGAATTTGGAAGTCCGATGTAGAATTAGCCTTGAATTAGCGAAGTTGGAATTTTGGCGAATTCCAGTTGATAGGTGAGATTTTGATCGCAGTAGCTGTGTTAGGTGATTTTGGATATGTCTGCAAATTTTCAGGTCATTCGGACATCGTTTGGATGGATTTTTGATTGAATGTTAGTTTCGGAAGTTTTAAGGAAAAGTAGGCTTGAATCCGTGGTAATTTGGTGATTTTTATGTTAAAGGACGTGTTTTTATGATTGGAACAAGTTCATATGGTGTTTTAGAGTGGGTTGGTGTTTTTGGTTGGGGTCCCGGGGGCCTCGGGATGGTTTCGGATGGTTAATCGGGATGTTGGATGTATTGTAGCAGGTCTGTTGGGAAGCTTCTGTTGTTTCCGCATCTGTGGTGGGTGAGCCGCAGAAGCGGTCCCGCAGATGCGGCTCAGTGATCGCAAAAGCGGCCCCTTGGTGGCCTGGGAGTTTCCGTAGAAGCGGACCTTGTTCCGCAAAAGCGGTTACCGCAGAAGCGGTATAGGACCGTAGAAGCGGTCAAGCGGGATTTTAAGTTAAACCGCATAAGCGGTTATTTGTACGCGGAAGCGGTTATGGGAACCGCAGAAGCGAAAAGTCTGAAGGGTTTAATGAATCAATTCATTCGAAATTTCAGAAGAGAAATATCAATTTGGGGTGCGAGCTAAGACGATTTTTGGGCGATTTTGAAGAGGCTTCGTAGGAGGATCATCAGGTAAGGATATTTGGTCTTGGTTTATGTTATTATAATGTAAAAACATGAAATTATCACTGAAAATTGGAGGAATCAAAGTGTAAAATGGAGGTTTTTGCTTGAAGCCTAAGGAATGCTAAATTGATGATTTGAAGGGGCTATTGAACTCCGATTTTGATAAATTTGATATGTATGGACTCGTGGTGAGACGAGAATTCCGAAAATGTAAGTTTTGTAATTTTTCGAGAAGCGGGCTCGGTTTTTGCTAGTTTCGAGATTTTCATTATATTTCGATTGTTTTTGTTTGGGTGTTGTTCCATTAGCCTATTATGATATATTTGTATTGGTTTTGGCTAGTTTCGTCGCGCGTGGAGGCCGCTTTGAGGAGCAAAGGCATCGCGAGCTAGAGTTTTCGCCGGATCGAGGTGGGTAATACTTGTAAATGATGTCCTGAGGGATTGTAAACCCCGTACTTGCACATCATAGTGCTGTATTGAGGTGACTTGCACGCCGGATAACAAGCGTGGGGTAGAGCACCATTGGGGATTGTGACTTGGTCCGTCCCGCTT
>MU679219.1:0-11655 GCA_026770625.1 Nicotiana glauca | reverse complement strand
CCCCCCGGAGGAGTCACTCTCTCGGGTTGTTTTGATCCTTTTCCTCCTCGTTGTTTAACCATTGTCTTCAAACACAATTCAAGTAACTTGTTAGTATCAGTAGGTTCATAAAAAATAGCATTGTAGACAAATGATAATGTTGCAGGAGTGGCCTAGTGCGGACCGCACAAAATGCCAGTGCGGCCGCGCTGAGGCCACCACGAACCGCACAAAGATGACCGCGGTCTGCACAGGTATGGGGTTCCAAAAACATAGCCTCTGAATCTTTCCAGTGCGGACCGCACAAAATTAACCGCGGCCGCATTTGGTTCACCGCGGACCGCACAAAGACAAGCGTGGTCCGCATAGAGGTGGGGGTTAGACTATCCACTCTCTGTTTTTAGGCAGTGCAGACCGCACAAAATGTACCACGGCGCACTACCCAAAGTTCAGAATTTCATCTTTTCACCATCGCGGTCCGCACAAAATGGTATCGCGGACCGCACAAAATGTACCGCAGTCCGCGCAGGTTGCCTAGTTTTTGCACTAAACTAGGGTTTATCAGATTTTGCAATTAAGGTCAATTTTCCATCTAATTAGAGTCTCTAATAAATTACCCAGTCCATTATATTCGTTGAGTTCACATGAATCATCAGTTAAACTAACTTAGCCTAAAAATCAATCTAATTACGGGAAGAAGAAGAACTATAATCTAATAAAAATGAAATTATGCAATTAAACAAGGAAGAATTGAGTGAAATGTTACCCGATATAGAGATGAAGTGCAACAAATCAACGTCAAGCAAGAATAATGATCAAGATGCAAGGGATGAACAGTAACTAATAGCTCTAAGGTTCGAATTTGCGAAAAAAGATAAAAGGGGGTCCTTGGGGTCTATTTATAGAAAAATCCATGGGGCCCATTCTCACCTACCAGTGCGGCCGCACAAACCGCGGTCCGCACTGGTCTATTATGTTTAATTCCAACTCAGTACCCCACCGCGGTCCGCACAAAATGGACTGCGATCGCGTGGTCCACCGCGGACCGCACCAAATCAACCGCGACCGCAGTAGAAAACTTCAGAGAGCAATTTTTGTCACCCTTTACCAGTGCGGACCGCAAAACGTGTAATGCAGCCGCACTGAACTTCAGACTGTGCAATTATTTTTTTTAATTATGTCCTGCACTGCATCAACTCAATCCTACAATAGCTCACAACCAGTTAGCCCAAAAATCAATCCTATACTACAAAGAAAATCAAAGAAAACAAAATGAAAAACACATGGGTTACCTCCCAAGAAGCACCTGATTTAACGTCGCGGCACGAAGCGGGTTACCATCACATCATTTGAAATGAAAAACAGCCACCACATGTCTATCATCAAACTTCCCATGATAATGCTTGACCCAGTGCCCATTCACTCTAAAAACTTCACCACTTTTGTTCTTCAAATATAGAGCACCAAAAAAGGTCACACACACTACTTCAAATGGTCCACTCCACTTTGATTTCAGCTTTCCCGGGAACAACCTTAGACGAGAATTGAATAAGAGCACTAAATCACCAACTTTGGAATCCTTGCCCCGAGTATATTTGTCATGGAGGTACTTCATCTTTTCCTTATACAAGGATGAACTAGAGTAGGCATGGAACCAGAATTCATCAAGTTCATTGAGTTGTTCAACACAAAGAATGGCCGCAACATCCCACTCAAGATTAAGTTTGCTCAAGGCCCACATGGCCTTATGCTCCAACTCCACTGGTATATTACATGCTTTCCCAAACACCAACCGATACGGTGACATACCAATTGGGGTCTTGTAAGCGGTCCGGTAAGCCCATAGAGCATCATCTAACTTTTTATACCAATTGGTCATATTGGCATTGACAGTTTTGGACAAAATGCTCTTGATCTCCCTATTAGACACTTTAAACTGTCCACTTGCTTGAGGATGATAAGGTGTAGAGACTTTGTGGTTGACACCATACTTGGAAAGAAAGGCATCAAAAGCTCTATTACAAAAATGCGATCCTCCATCATTGATAATTGCCCAGAATGTACCAAACCTTGTGAAAATGTTCTTTGTCAAAAATGCTACCACACTCCTAGATTCATTGTTGGGCAAGTCCACAGCTTCATTAATGTCAATCCTCACATCATTGTTCACCTCATTCTCAATCACATCTTCAACTATCAAAGGTACACCATCTTCCCGTAACTCAACATCATCATCCACAACTTGCTTATCTTTCGAGGCATGCACATCACCGCCTCTTCCAATTATTATTGTAAACGCGATCACATGATTGTTTCCACCCTTCAGGTTCACTACCGTATCACTTGGTAGAGCACCCTTAGGGCGAGTATTCAACGATTGAGAGATTTGTCCTAATTGCACCTCCAAGTTTCGGATAGAGGTATTGTGGGAAGCCAATCGAGCATCAGAATTTTGGTTATTCTTTGTCATTTGTTTGAACATCATTTCAATTCTATTCATATCATTACCAAAAGAACTATGACCTTGAGAAGGGAAATGGGGTGGATTGTTCGGTTGTTTGTACATATGGGGCCTTTGAAAGCCTTGCCCTCGGTTTTCTTGGTTCCCATTGTTCCATCCACCTTGATTGTTATTGTTGTTCCAGTTGTTGTTATTACCATTCTAATTCCCTTGGTTGCCCTGATTGTTGTTCCCCCAGTTACCGCCTTGGTTGTTGTTGTTCCAATTACCACCACCTTGTTGTTGATTGCCCCAATTTCCTTGGGGTCGCCATTGTTGGTTTGAAGAGTTGCCTTTATTGCCTTTATCGTTGTTGAAATATTGTACCTCTTCACTTTGTTCATCATAACAATCATTTGAATAACCACCACCATCATTATCATATTGTTTAGAATTCCCTTGAGCTTGTTGCCCTCTTTACCTTCTCTTATTGACGAGCATATTTACACCTTCCATGGTATTGACTTGGCGAGGATTTTGGACTTGTTGCAACTGAGCCTTTGCAAATTAATTCATAGTAGTTAAGCTCAGCAATAGCTTGACCATGATCGTGTATTTCCTTGTGCAAATGGATGACCGTGGGGTCACCTTGGGGCACATTCGCTCTACTTTGACACGCCGAAGAAGTGTCGGCCATCTCGTCCAATATCTCACACGCCTCAATGTAAGGAAGCTTCATAAGGTTGCCCTCAGCCAATTGGTTCACAATGCATTGATTTATGCCGGTGATGCCCCGATAGAAGGTTTGTTAAGTCATCGCCTCGGTCATATCGTTGTTTGGGCATTCTTTCACCATTGTTCTAAAACGCTCCCAGATTTCATGCAAAGGTTTCGTTGGCTCCTGCTTGAAGGCCAATCTTTCATCTCGAAGTGCCACCATGTGCCCGGGTGAGAAAAACTTAGTAATAAACGTATCTGCCAACTCATCCCAAGTTGTGATGGAATGGTTGGGGAGTCTCTCTAGACAATCCAATGCTTCCCCCGAAGTGAGAATGGGAAAAGTCTCAACCTAAGAGCATGGTCGGACACATTCATTTGCTTGCTCCCCTAACATGTATCTACGAACCCCTTGAGATGCTTGTAGGCATTTTGATCGGAGGCGCCCGTAAAATACCCACGTTACTCGAGCAAGGTCCACATCACATTGGTTATTTGAAAATTCCCCGCCCGGATTCGGGGAGGGGCAATAGAACTTGCACACCCTTGATTTGTTAATACTCTGGGATCCACTCTTGGAGGTGGCGGAGGAGGGTCTGGAATATTATGATTTGGATTAGCATTGCATTATAGCCTCTCGTTGTCCTTGAGGTGCAAGAGGCACCTCATCTTTATCAAGATCATCTACCTCCTCCCCCGCTATCACGTTTCCAAGTGGGTTATTAGCATTGTACAATGCCATATTAGTACCTGAGTAGTGACACAAACAAGTAAGTAACAAAGAAAGAAAGAAGAACAATACACAAAACTAACTAAATAGATAGTCAAAACCGTTAGCTCCCCGGCAGCGGCGCCAAAAAGTGATCGGTGCCTACTCCGCACTACTAAAAGTAGGAAGAGATGTTCGCAATAGCTTTTACCCGATTTGTGGGTCGGGATCGATTTCCACAGGGAGCTAGGAAGGTAGTCGAGTATCTATCTAGAGTGGAGTTGTGTAATTGTTCAAAATATCACTTCCAATCATTTTTGGTCTTTTCTTTAATAGTCTACTATTATCAACTACTAATTATAAATGCAACTAGATTATACTAAACGAGAATTGCTACAAGTTGTATCTAATGGATAAAAAGGCACTAGGGTAGTGACTTTCACATAGGTGGCTAATTGACGGATAATTGCTTCTAAAGTACGATTGACATGTTTGGGGAAATATGCTATAAGCGTTGCACGATTTTACCCACTCTCACACCTCTCGGTAGAGAGAGTGATTTTGCGGAATTGACTTTTTCAAGACCAATTGGGTAGGCAAATTTGCTCAAACAACTAGGGTTCAAGTCGGGTATTTACTCCCTCGAGGTTTAACCCTTTAATTGGACTATCAATTCTCTTGAGTCCATCCCAATTCCTTGTTGGATCAATTTTGGAGACTTAGGCTCTCTTTCTCAAGAAGAACCAAGTCAACTTAGCACAAACCAGTGTTTGCAACCACTAATTCATAAATTAAACCATAAAATTGACCCAAATAACAAATACCCATAACCAATCTAGCCCTAAATCACATCACCCATCAATTACCCACACTAGGGTTGAGCCACAAACCTAGATAATGGGTTTAGCTACTCATGGTTGAAGAGAAAATCAGATAAATAGATGAAGAGAAAGATAATATTAAATTACTGAAGTAAATATAATGATTCAATTGTTAAAACTACGTTAAACTGCCTAAAATGGCAACAAAATGGCTTCTCACGAGCACAGCTCAAGTCTGGAAAATAGCTGATACCCTAAAAATGAAGAAAGGTTTTATTTATACTAAGCTAAAAAACGAACAAAAATGCCCCTGCGAGGTCAGTGCAGACCGCACTAAATGGTGTGCGGCCGCACTAGGCTCTTGACTCTGAAAATCAACTCTCTGAACCCAGGCTTCGCAGACCGCACAGAATGGACTTCGGTCGCAGAGGCATCTAGCGCGGTCCGCACAAACACTACTGCGGATCGCACAAGCTTGAACCTTGGCACTTGACATCTCTCTGAAGTTCGCTTCCGCGGAACGCATAAAATAGTAGTGCGTCCATGGTGTCTTCAATGCGGGCCACACAATATCTACTGTGGCTATACTGCTTTGATGCCTAAAGATCCGAGTCTCTGAATCTCCCTAGTACGGACCGCACAGAGTGTAGTGTAGCCGCACTAGTCCTATTTGTCCTGAATTGTCTTGTCTTTGGTACTTGTGTTGGTTTCACTCATTTTGAGCCGATCTTTGACATCTCGTCACTTTGTTGATCAAACTTGTAATCAAACACAACTTATAAGCCTTTTGGTACTATTTTGTAAGAATTTATAACCAAAGCGCAAGCAAGAAGGAGCATGAAATACGTCAAAATCCCTAGTTATCAGTTGCACCCTATCAATCCATAAAATCTAAAGGAAAACCGTGATTCAATTAAGCAAAACCCATGCTTCTATCATGAACAAAAATCAACTGATGGTTCAAAGCATCGAGCAGGATTGAAGAAACTTATCTTAGATCTCACAGTGACAATTAAACAGAAGACTAACACGGCTAAACAACTAGATATGCCATCAACAATGAAATAAGATATCCAAGCAACATTATCACTTCGACGCTAAATAAATTCGACTAAACTGGTAATTGAAGCATGAATCAGTAATATGGATTAATAATGATCAAACAACAATGCTGATATCTATGAGATCATTTTACACTTAGATCAGCCTCACAAATAGGAGCCCTCGAAGGAGTTATCAAGCACATAGTTCTTGAAACATGGAGATTAACTTTCGATGGAGTTGAAACTCAACACTAAACAGTAAAGACAAGCATATTTACACAATAAACCAAAGCGACAAAGGACGTACTGCCAATACTAATTCAAACCTAAGTGGGGACTTAGTCATTCTAACTTCCTTAATTCAATATAAACCAACAAACCAATCATTAACTTGCCAAGGAATCAAACTGAGTTTTCTAAATATGAAAATCAATGTGAATCAGTGTGCAAACCAGCATACAAAATTGAGTGAAAGGATAGCCTGAACTTTTACTAAATCAACGCAACTAAACCAATTCGAATTAAGCTGCAAATTAACCAACCGAACTCTTACTGAGAATCACCCTCAAGCATATCAAACAAACAAGAAAATAAAGTCAAGTATAAGATCAGAACATTACTCAATAGAAATAGGGCGTCAAGTAAAAAAAATAGAATAATACTTGCACCTACGCATCAGTATCGAAAGTCAATCCCAAATGATAGACAAATTCCAAGAAGAACCAAGTAGCCATAATCATATGAATTAATCAATGACAAATTACAAACATAGTAAACTATATTAAAATAAAGGAGGAAAACAGAGTGAACCTGTTGCACTTTCGCTGGATGGAACAGTAAGTATAACATTTAATTCCAAAACCAAAACGAAAAAGAAGTGGCAACGAGACAAATTTGAACAGCGACGACTTCAAACAGCAACCCCGGACGCACTCGAATTAACAAATAAACCTTCGATCGAACTTTAAACCTCAACTGATCCTCATCCTCAAAACTAAAACCAGAAGAAGAAACTGAAATAACCTTTTTATTGTATATCTTTCTGGAATTTCGACCTTACTAAAAAAACAGAAAACCTCTTTTTTTATGATTTTTTTTGCGTTTCCAAGGAGACACCACAAATGAGAGAAGGAGATTGAAAAGAAAACCCTCAAACCCTAGTTCTTCTCCCCTTTTTCTGTCCGAAATTCCCCTATTTATAGGAACTCTAGAAGCTTCCTCCTCCTTCCTCCCCAAGAAAAACCTTTCGTGCAAACAGATTTTAGGCAAATAGACGCCTAGGAGCCAAAGATTTCGATCCTACGACCCTCATTTTACTATCATACATTCGTGAATGGCTCGGATTCTTCAAGAAAATTGTGAAAAGCGCGTGAGATAAGAAGAAAAAATGTAGGATCGGGTGATAATGATAGGGGGACCATGTGAGTTAACTCGCCGGATTGGTGAGTTTTCCCGGCGAGTTTGGGTGGCGGCAGTGGTGGAGAGTGGATGAGAGAGGGGGTGGCGCCGTTTGAGGTGTTGGGATTTAGGTTTAGGGTTTGTCAATATTAGGTTTAAATATGTTAGTGGGAGGAATAGGGGTCCATTGGATCAAAGTGAATGGATGGTCAAGATTAGAGGGGAAAATGGGGCATGTCCAATCCGGTTTATGGGTCTGATGGGATTGGGCTCAAGCGTGTGGAGGTGTTGGGCTAAGGGTTATCCGAAATTGGGATCTTTTGGGGTAATTCAAAGGAGAAAACAAAAATCTAAAAATTAACTAGCCCAAAACTTTAGTTTTTCCTTCTAAAATAATATAAAGTTCACTCATAAAGATGTAAAAATTACTCTTGCATAATTAAAATAAACTATATTATAGTATGAAACCTTTATATATATATATATATATATATATATATATATATATATATATATATATATATATATATATATATATATATATATTGTATTTTTTAACTTTTGTGCCTTAAAAATAGAGTTATAATTAATAATAAAGCGAAATCCTATAGAAATAAGCTCAAATAAATATCCTAAAAATATTAGGACTATTAAAGGGAATTCTAATGTGCGGGTCAAAAATTTTATTTCTATAATTGAAAAGTTATGTTTGGCGCTAGTCTTCTCAATTCAAAAGTTGAAGCACTACTTTCAAGCTCATGTTGTCCGTCTTGTTTCAAAAGCAAATCCCATCAAGTTTGTGATGTCAAAACCTATCTTTAGTGATCGACTAGCAAGGTGGTACCTCCAGTTTCAACAATTTGAAACCGTATACATCCCTCAAAAGGCTATAAAAGGACAAGTGCTAGTGGACTTCTTGGCAGGTCACCCTATACCTGATGATTGGAGCTAACTGACGAGCTACCCGATGAGGACGCAATGGGCGTTGAAGTTCAACCTTCATGGAAGATGTACTTTGATGGTGCTGCGCATCGTGGAGGAGCTGGTGCTGGCGTAGTATTTTTCACTTCCCATGGTGAAGTCTTGCCCTACTCCTTCACCTTGACACAACTTTGTTCCAACAATATCGCTGAATATCAAGCATAAATACCTGGGCTTGAAATGGTTGTTGATATGAAGCAATTGCAATTACAAGTCTTTGGTGACTCACAGTTAGTGGTCAATCAACTTTTAGGTAGTTACGAAGTCAAGAAACCTAAACTACGCTTATATCATGATTACGCTAAAAAATTAATGGGGTGGCTCGGTGATGTGACTATTCAGCATGTGCTAAGGAGAGAAAATAAGAAGGTTGATGCTTTAGCTGCCTTGGTTTCATCGTTAATCCTGCCTGATCAAGCGCAAGTTACTGTCTGTCAAAAATGGGTAGTACCGCCGCCAAATGAGGTTGAAGGGGAAGAAAATGAACTCAAGCATCTTGTCGATGTTTCTGAAGTTGATAAAGAAGAATGGTGACAACCCATTATCGACTACTTATGTTATGGGATACTTCCAGAAAATTCACGGAGAAGGACTGAAATCCGTCGTCATGCACCTCGCTTCCTTTACTACAAATATACTCTATACAGAAGGTCATTGAAGGAGTACTCTTGCGATGCTTAGGGGAAGAAGAAGCACTCCAAGCTTTGCAAGAGGCACATTTCGGGGTATGTGAGTCACACCAGTCTGGACCAAAGCTCCACTTCCATAAAAAAAAAAGATGGGATATTATTGGCCAATGGTGGTAAAGTATTTCTTGGACTACGCTCGAAGATGCAAGGCTTGTCAATTCCATGCGAATTTCATTCATCAACCTCCTGAAGTGTTGCACCCGACTGTTGAATTCTGGCCATTTGACGCTTGTGGATTGGATGTTTTTGGACCACTGCCAAAGTCCTCTAGTGGGCGCCTATACATCTTGGCTGCAACTGACTACTTCTCAAAATGGGTTGAAGTTTTTGCTCTTAAGGAAGTAAAAAAGGAAAATATTGCAAGTTTCATCCGAGTCAATATTATTTATCGCCTTGGCATTCCTCGTTACATAATAACGGAATGGAAAGCCATTCGATAATATGTTGATGAACAAGATTTGTGATCTCTTTGGCTTCAAGCAACGTAACTCTTCGATGTACAATGCTGCCGCCAATGGTCTAGCTGAGGCATTCAACAAAACTCTATCAACTTGTTAAAGAAAGCCGTCTCCAAATCCAAACGAGATTGGAATGACCGTGTGGAAGAAGTTCTATGGGCATATAGGACGACTCACCGCACGCCAACACAAGCGACTCCTTATTCACTCATTTATGGAGTTGAAGTCGTCTTGCCACTCGAGCGTCAAATAACTTCATTACGATTAGCTATTCAAGAAGGCATCACTGATGAAGAAAATGCTTGACTTCGATTAGCAGAATTGGAGGCTCTTGATGAGAAAAGGTTGGAAGCTCAACAGAGTCTTGAATGTTATCAGGCTCGATTGTCTCGCGCCTTCAATAAAAGAGTTTGCCCAAGATCCTTTCAAGTAGGAGATCAAGTCCTTGCCATAAGAAGACTCATTATTACTTCTCATAAACCTATAGGGTAGTTCACTTCAAAATGGGATGGGCCATATGTCGTGCAAGAAGCTTATTCAAGCGGGGCTTACAAGCTGGCTGATGCAGATGGCATGAGAATTGGCCCTATCAATGACAAGTTTTTGAAGAAGTATTATCCTTGAAGTCATGACGCTGCTCGACGTATGAGCCTAAACTGCAAGTCATGACGCTCCTTAACGCATGAGCCTTAACTGCATGTTGCTACACTACTGGCCCGCATGAGTCTAAAATGTGTACGGACCCCACAAAAAAAAGTCTGCTAGGTTGAAAACTTCGAAAGAGGCGGCCTAGGCAAAAGCTAGGACATAAAAAAAATATTTAAAAAATCACCTAGCCTGAACTACGATAACCGGACAAAACTATTAGCAGTAAAAGAATACATAGAAGCAACGTATATATGACCCTACAATGAAGTACGATGACGTCTAATTCATATACATATGATCCTAAACCAAAGGATTACTCTATTTTGGAGAATGGGAGCGATAAAGAGAACTAATAATAAAGGAGACTTCTTTTTATAACAATATCACAATTTATGTCCAATACTCCCGAAAAATTTATGATAAATAGTGTGGAACAATATATGACTTCTTTTAGAGGAATAACTGGCTTATTCCTTTTCTACATGGATTCATACAATAAATCTAAATCCTATACAAATTGAAGAAGAATAACTAAACGAAACATTTTATTGTCCAAAAAGAAAAAGGCCACTATATAAAGAATCTGTTAACCAAGAAGAAGTAGGCTACTATCCTCTAAACCATGCATAGGAGCGGTGAGGAGTAATCCACATCAATATTGTAGATCTCCCTATTTGAATAAATAATCAAACTCTCTATTCATTAATGCATTATTCGTATTCCTTAAAGCTTTGAATCGCAGTCTGTCGCGTTGGTTATTCAAACAAGGAGAACGACAGGTCTCCCCTCTTCCATGTTTGCTGCACTTTGGGAATAACTATTATTTGATCTAAAAATTCAATTTTCAATATGTGACTTACAGTTGGGTGATTTATAATTGGAAAAAAAAAATCTAGCCTTTGGTTGTTTACAATTATATCCTTAAATTATACAAATATTTAAAGTTATAAAAGTCGATCAATGTTTCAAAGATATTTTAATCGTTCAATATTTAACATAAATTATTCATACTTTTATAATAATATAGATAGATAGATAGATATACATCGCGTTGGTCAATTGAAAACTGCGATACCTCAAGCAATTGTCTCTATAGTCCTCAATCCCTTGTTAAGTTATAAGAAGGGCAAAATGGGAAGTGCCATTTGAACCAGAAGATCAAATTACTAGAACCAATACTCAAAATTATCTCCACTGGAAAATAAAAACACATGCGCAGTATAAACTAAAACTAAATATATTCATATGTCGGTTTAATTTGGTCTTTTCCTGTTTAATACCACTAAATCAAACCATATACATATTGATTTGATATCTAGCTTACATTTGATTTTTCGATTTTTCTGAACTCCCCTATGTTTGATTTTCCATGAATTCTTGGTGGCTTTCATTTACCAAATCATAGTCAAACTCTATTATTTAATTGAGCACAGCGTGATCTGCTAGTTGCTATTAAAAACAAGTGAAATTTCTTGCCTAACTCTAAGTAAATGCACAAGTTAAAAATGCGAGCGATTATATATGGAAAAAATATCCCCTATTTTTTATAATTCGAACTCTTAACGTGTGCAAATTTACATATTATCTGTTTAACCAAAAAATAGAATTTCGGCCAAAGCTAGAATTTAAGATAAAAATCGGGTTACTGATAATCAGGAGACGAAAATAATAAGAGACTCTTGAGAATAATAATAAAACAGTAAATAAGTTTGTATTTCAGTGTAATATCAATGATATTCCGCCCCTTTACAAATGCTGAGACCTCCTCCTTT
>MU679218.1:0-35341 GCA_026770625.1 Nicotiana glauca | reverse complement strand
ATGTTAAGGTAAGTTATTCCCACCTACTATAAGTTAAATACATTGATCATGTATGAGATTAAGCATGGGAATTAGTGTAAATATTGGGGTTTTGGCTGGAAACCTAGAAAATTATAAAACTTGGATTTTAGCCACGATTTTGAGAATGGAAGTAGGATAAAATTATATATTTGAGTTCCTAAGGTCATGGGTGACTTTTATCTTCGAAAAAATTTTGGATTCCGGGCACGTGGGCCCGAGGGCTTTTTGGTCAACTTCTCATTCGGGTTTAGGAATGGCTATAAATTGAGTTGTAAGGTATAGTTGAGCATATATTAATGGATTTGTATGATCATTGGCTAGTTTTGGCGCATTGTGCATTGGTTCAAGTCTTCGGAAGGACGTAGAATGCCGGTTGCGAATCTTCGGAGCGAGGTGAGTCTCCTTTTTAATTCTGTGAGGGGGAATTTACCCATAGGTGAGTAAAATGGTTATGTGATCCTATTTGTGGGGGCTACGCACGCACGAGGTGACAAGAATCTGTGCGTAGCTACTATCATGCTATTGCCCGGGTAGTCTAGGACCCAAAGAACATGTTATACATGGATTATAGTGAACCCATTTATGGTTTGAACTGCCTAAATCACATTAAAATTAGTAAATGAATTTCAAAGGGGTTAAGCTTCATTCTTAAAAATTGTTAAAGGAGAATTGGTTTGATTTGAATAAATATTTCCTGATAAGTTCTTATTTGACTGGTTGAGCATGTATTCCTGTGTGTACCTGCATCGCACGGGTGATTCGCGAGCAGGGTATTTGTCTACTTTATGTTGACTGTGTCGCATGGATGATTTGCGAGCAGGGTATTTGTTTACTTTATGTTGACCACGTCGCATGGATGATCCGCGAGCGGGAAAAATAGATTCATCTATTGGTTCGAGCCGTTCGAGCCTCGGCAATGCACAATTTACATTTCTGTTGGATCGGGCCATCGCCTCGGCATGATATGCGCATGTTTATGTTACTTACTTGAAGTACTTGATGTAGTTATTTCCCTTTTAGCCTGACATGAATTACTGAAGATAGAAGAAAAGAAATCCTGAAAATCCTTTGCTAATTATTAAAGGTGTTTACCTGTTTTACAGCCCTGTGAACTAGAGCATGCTATATAAATCCATGAATTTCTCACATTTTAGTATATCATTATTGGACCATAAGTAAGTGTCAAAGTTGACCATCTCGTCTCTACCCCTTCGGAATTCGGAATTAGGCGGGATACTCACTGAGTACACGTTGATTACGTACTCATACTATACTTCTGTGCATTTTTGTTGCATAGGTACTTGATGCATTAGCAGCCTACTGGGCGCAAAAACACGGACCATTCGGGGACTAGGTGAGCTGCAGTATGCAAGGCGGCCCGTAGCTCTTAAAAGTCCTTTCTAGTATCTGTATTTCTTTTCTGTCCATTGTATTCCGGACGGATGTTGTGTTGTATTTTATGTCTTTATCAGTAGTCGCTCATGCACTTGTGACACCGAGTTTCTGGGATGATTTTGGTAAAGCTTTGTACCAATTGGTTTAAGTTTGAATTCAGGAAAATGATCTTATTATATGTGAAACAGAAGGAAAGACCGTAGATTTTAAAAAATATTAAAAGAGGAATTTATTGATGAGTTAGTTGGCTGGCCTGACAGAGGTATCCGGCGCCACCACGGCCCTTAGTGGATTTTGGGTCATGACATATTAAACTATAAAATTATATACAATCTGAACATTCAATATTTACAGATTGTAGATAATTTGAAGTTTTTTTGTAGATAATTTGTATTCTGACAACATAACAACTACATTTAAGATAATGAAGAACAAGTGCAGTAAATATTAAACAACTGGAAATATTAATTTCAAGTGAACTACTAAAATTGATAGAAATTAACTAAAAAAAAGGTATGCTACAATAAAAAAAACACAAAGGAATTGTTCGGAAAGTTGAGTACTACACTTATCCTACAAACTAGCATCGACTAAATTACATAGACATGACACTACTTCTTCTTTCTCTGTACTATTGTTTTCTCATTCAATGCAGGTGCACCCTTCCTCCTTGCTAGTCTGCTTGTAACCTCACTTTCACTGATTGACCCATCTTCCTACTTTTTTGTTGCATAATCCCACAGGAGCGCTCCATAGCGTCTACGATGTTGGTCAATATCAGAAAGCGGGAATCGACAAATCTCTAAGGCTAACATACTCGCAAAGGCAGCAACAAATATACCACAATCACTGTAGAATACAAAATTTAAACAATATTTAACAAATGATTAGAAATAAAAAAGGAATTAAATGCATAGAAAGAGAGAATACAATTTTTACAGTGATCCTTCTTTTTGCTGTGGAATCTCTCCAACAAGCCACTGAATGTTAAGAGGATCGGTAACTGATTTTTCGATGTATGTCTTTGCTGTCTTGAAGTTAATGTCTTTACGCTTCCCATAGAAACCAGTGCATGACAAATACAAAGGGATAACAACTGAAAACTTAGCGACACAGGATTCAACAACTTGATGGTTGTGTGAAGAGACCATGGAATCATGCGCATAAAGTTGCTTGTCTGCAATGTCGAAAATAACCAACACCCAATGGAATTTTTTTACAATATTGACGTGCATGATCACATAGTCAACTTCATCCCATGCAACAATGGCAAGTAATCTAAACCCCAAAATATATTCTGCAACAATATCTTGGGGTTTAACAACAGAATACCTCTTTTCTAGAGGTGAATCTATGAACTTTTCATAAATTTGTTCTATCCTGGTCTTGAACACACAATCCGTTGTGGTAAACCTGGTACTGTTATTGGGGCCATACTTGCCTCTTTTACTCAAGTAATACATTAAAACATTAATGTGCTGCAACCAAAAATAATTGGCATATAAATAGCAAGTTAACTTTAAATAATCTACATATAACTATATTATAATTACAATTAACTACAAAACAGAACCAAAAAATATAAAATGATGTCTAAGAACAGTTCTACAATTTAAACTACAAAACAGCATTTATAAATATGTCTACATCATATCTACAATTTATAGTGGAAGTCATCTTTATATATATATATATATATATATATATATATATATATATATATATATATATAATAAATACAATTAAACTACAAAACAGAAGACAAGATATATACAAATCATGTATTGGAAGTAGACTCCTTGATACTTACCGAGTCATTAAGGACTTGACCGGGGTGAGCCAAGGAATAGAACCATTCCTTCTTATCAACCTTTTCAACTCCAAAGTCTAACCAAGGCTTAATTTGGTTATCCTTTATGGAATACGGATCCTTCCTCCCATGACAACAAATAAATGACAAAAAAATAGTAATTTGAATTAGATATGTAAAAGATAAATGCTGAAAAGCAATTGTCAAATTATGCATTCATACCTCTTTGAACCTTTGTCAATAGAGTGGTATAACCACTTGCTGAAGTTCTCTAAAACATCCGGATCTATATTTTCACCAATAACAATAGTAAAAGGGTGCTTTAGGTAGAAAATTTTATGTCCAACAGAGCTTCTTCCCCCAGAACTATATAGAGAGATAAATGGTGATCGGGAATGCTTTCCCGGATGCCTTGTTCTCCCCGGATGAATAGGGGGCTCGCCAAACATAACCAACTGGGATAAGTTGTCAGGAACCTCAAAATCATCTAGTGTGACATCATTCTTCTGAACTCCTGATCCTTCTGAATCACCTAGATCAACATACTCTGCATTTGCACCTTCATTGTCATCTTCCTCGATGACATGCTCGGTCTGAGACTGAGATGCATGGGGACTGTGCATTGATATCTTCCATCACTGTAACACAATTCATATATTATTTAACAAGAATATTGAAATTTATAAACAACAAGAAAATATCTCTGAATGAAAATACGATACATGCTTTGTCTTCATCAGCTGCAACTTGAAAATATGTATATAAATCACCATGTGATGGAAGATTTTCTCGACCAACTTCTCCTTCAACATGTTCTGTTTTATAGTTGAAAATGGTAAATAATACTGGATAATGGTGGATTGAAAGTTGTAGCATATAAACTATTAATTTGTTGATATGTTGTAAAATCACTGACACAAATTGTAGATATTTTGTAGGTGTCACGACCCACAATCCACTAAGGGTCGTGGTGGCGCCAGACACTGCTGTCAGGCAAGCCAACCAAATTACTTAATCAAAATCTCATTTTAATACTTTTGAAATCGAGGATTTTCCTTCAAATTTAGCAATTTTAAATAATATAGTCTCAAATAAATTTAATTGATAAGTAGTTAATACAATACTTCAAACCATCCCAGAACCCGGTGTCACAAGTGCATGAGCATCTACTGACGAGAAAATAAAATACAACATACATCCGAAATACAGTGGACAGGAAGTAAATACAGTACACTGGAAGGGACTGCTGTAGCTGCGACCGTCTCGAATGATGCAGCTCACCTAGTCCCAGAATCACCCGCGCTGCTACGCCCAGTAGGCCACTAGGGTTACATATACCTGTGCAACAAAAATGCACAGAAGTGTAGTATGAGTACGTAAACAATGTGTACTCAATGAGTATCCTGCCTAATCTCGAAGAAGTAGAGACGGGATGGTCAACTTCGACACTTATTAGAGATCAATTGACAATATACTAAAAATGTGAGGAAATCATGGATTTATATAGCAGTTGTAATTCCCGAAGCCAGAAAAACAGGTAAACACCTTCAACAAATAATCAAGGATTTTCAAGGTTTACTCTTCATTATCTTATCAATTTATATCAAGCCACGAAGGGAAATTTCACATTTAAAAATCTCAAGCGACAATATAACATGCGCAAATAACATCGAGGCGACGGCCCAATCCAACAGAAATAAATTGTGCACTTGTCGAGGGTCGACGACGCGCCTATAGATGCATCTATTTAATCTGCCGAGGCGTTCGGCCCGTTCCATAAATAAACATATACCCTGCTCGCGAATCATGCATGCGACGTAGGTACACATAGAGATACATGCTCAATCAGTCAATTAAGAACTTATCAGGGGCATTTATCCAAATAAGACAATTTCACTTTTTAACAATTCAGGAAAAATAATGTTTAATCTCTTTTTAAATTTATTTACTAATCCAAGGTGATTTAAGCAATTCAAGCTATCAATGGGTTCATAAATAATCCAAGTATAATATGCTTTTGGGTCTTAACTACCCGGACAATAGCGTAATAGTAGCTACACACAGACTCTCGTCACTGCTTGTATACGTAGCCCCCGCAAATAGGAGCACATAATCAATTATTGCACCTATGGGGACATTTCCCTCTTACAAGATTAGAAAGGAGACTCACCTCGTTCCGAAGATCCGAACAAGCATTCCACGCCCCTCCGAAGACTAAATTGATGCTCCACGCTCCAAAACTAGCCAACGGTTACGTAAATCTGTTAATATATGCTCAAGTATTCATTACAATCTAATTTATAGCAATTCCTAACTCCGATCGAAAAGTTGACCAAAATGCCCTCGGGCCCACGTGCCCGAAATCCGAAATTTTTTGAAGATAAGGATTACCCATGACCTTAGGAACTCAAATATATAATTTTCACTAAATTTCATACTCAATATCGTTGTCAAATTCCAAGAAATGTAAATTTCTAGGTTTTCCACCAAAGCCTCAATTTCTACAATTTTCCAAGTCTAAATCCATATATAAACCTTGTATTTAACTCCAAGCTAGCATAAATTACTTACCTCATGACAAGTGACGAAAATGGCACCTCAAAGTTGCTCCCCATCGACTCTAATGGAAGAAAAAATGGGGTTGAAATGAGCTCAACCCCGCACTTTAAAAGACCTTACTGCCTCAGTTGTTTCCGCATCTGCGGTTCCTTGACCGCTTCTGCGGTTCCGCAGGTGCGGTTACAATACTGCATCTGCGTTCCTCCCTGGGCCACCCCAATCTCGCTTCTGCGACATGCTTCCCGCAAATGCGTTCCCGCTTCTGCGGAACTACGACCGCATCTGCGGTCCTATCCAAAATGCCCTCGTCCGCTTCTACGACCATCTTTCCTCACATGCGGTCCCGCTTATGCGGAATCTCGACCGCATCTGCGGTCCTCGGGCCTTTGACCAAAAATCGCTTCTGCGGCTCCCTTTCCACTTCTGCGGTTAACCCACCACAGAAGCGAAAATACCAGCAACCCATCCGGAATCCACCTGAGGCCCCTGGGACCCCAACCAAACATATCAACCAATCCCAAAACACATTACGGACTTGCTCGAGGCCTCAAATCGCATCACACAATGCTAAAATCATGAATCGACCTCCAATCCAAGCTTAATGAACTTCCAAATTTCAAACTGCTATTTTCGATGTTGAAACCTATCAAATCACGTCCGATTGACCTCAAATTTTGCGCACAAGTCATACTCGACATTACGGGCCTACTCCAACTTTTGGAATCGGATTCCGAACCCGATATCAAAAGGTCCACTTCCAGTCAAACTTCTCAAAACCTTCAATTTTTCTATCTTTAGCCAAATGACTTCAAAATGACCTACGGATCTCCGAATTCACTTCCAATCGCGCCCCCAACTCCAGAATCACCATACGGAGCTATTCACAGTCTCGGAATCCCAAACGGACATCGATAACACTGAAATGCACTTCAAGCCAAACTTATGAAATTTCTTCTAAAATTCTAATTTCCACAATAGGCACCAAAACGCTCCCGGGTTATCCAAAACTCGAACCGGGCATACGCCCAAGTCCGAAATCATCATACGAACCTGCTGGAACATTCAGATCCCAATTCCGAGGTCGTTTACTTAAAAATCCAATCTCAATTCATTCTTTCAACTTTAAGCTTCTGAAACAAGAATTCTCTCTCCAAATCAACTCTGAACTTCCCTAAATTCAATTCCGACCACGCGTACATGTCTTAATACCTGAAACGAAGCTGCTCGTGGCCTCCGATTGCTGAACGGAGCGTTAGAACTCAAAACGACCGGTCATGTCGTTACATTCTCTCCCACTTAAACATACGTTCGTCCTCGAACGTGCTGAGAACTACACTAAATAGTGTGAAATCGTTGTTTAACTTCTCATGCACCTTCTTGTGCCACCACAACTCAATTGAGCATATCAGCTCGATCAATTTTGAAGATATTCCCTTTTGTTCAAGCAAATAAGCCTTAGAGCCCAATTCCAACATTCGAAATTCTATGCCCGACCTGTTTCCAACATATGATTACCATATCAATTACTACACGTTGTACCCAAACATGACTGCATAACTCTGCTTAATTCACACCTTTCATCACTTTACTCACCGGACCACAAACTTTCTGATCAACTTAGTCAAATTCCTACTAATCTGATGCTCCCATTGCACCTCATGACTTACACCAGTCTTACTCCAACCTTTACGATACCGCCACGACGGAAGAGATGTGCAGAAATTCATAACTAACTGCCGAGTCAACAAATCATTCGATATATACCCCTAACAGAACCATCACCTTATTCACGACCAAATAATGGTCTTATCTCCATAAGTTACTTCATATACTCAGATTGCACTGATCCTAAATCCAAAATTCTCGGCTCACCCAGTACGAACTGCTTAGGCAACAAGCCATCCCAGACATAATCAAAAGTCTTATATGATTCCACAATGTGCCAATAGGCCACCAATTCGAACGCGATGCGAAAGGAAAATGAACTCTGGAAGGAATTACCTAACTCACACACTAATACGGACTTTCCTTAGAAAATAGGAAGCAAGGCACACAAAATAGCCTATAGAAAACTATACTCAAAATCACATTGTTGCGGTGTGCAACCCGATCCACACATAGATCTCACATAAGGAGATGCACATCGAGCCAAATTTTCTCATTACAACAAAATACCAAATATCGGTCATAAGCATGCTAAATGCATAATAACATCCATGAGGGAACATATAGCGCCATAAGCCACAAAACTCAAGTACAACTGAGGTGCGATACACAATCTGAATCTCAAGAGCCATCTTGCCATAATACATCATTTCTACACGGATCCTCAATACATAAGCAATTTATCAAACTGTCTCATAACTCGCATGGCGCCATGCATCACTTCATGAAATATCTGCCAACGAAATAACACCCTGACTACTCCTCCATAAGGAGCGTATTACTGAAATGAACACGACTGACCCGACATAGAGCCCAAATTCACATTTAAATCCATCCACCGACCTCAAGTCGATCCTGATCATATCAAACTAAGCCAATAACCTTTCAAAGGTCCATAATAATTTCCCTCTCCTCATAACACACAAGAACTACCGTCATAACCGGAGTACGCATCCACGGTCCACAACTCAGTAACTGAGTGCCCTCCAGGCATATATCCTCAACTTATCGATATCCTTTAAAATCTTTATACTTGGTTTAACTTCTTCAATCAATCAAGTGACTACATGCCACACTTATACGATCTTCCTATGGGGCTCGCTCCCATAACCTTCCGAAACACATAACAGGTCCACACATCCAAACAACCGATCGCACCAACGCTGAAAAGCGATCAAGAATCCCTAACCAGGATGCAAATCCTTTTTCAAAAAACTCCGATATCAGGTGACGCTGATGACAATACCACTTACTTTAAACATCGCAACTCCTTTCGTGCTTATCCGAGCTCGTGATATCCTTGTCAGCACCGAACTTGTAACCTTGATTTTTCACTTCAACTCCCATACTAGTCACTGCACCCAACATGCTGATGCACGATAGGACATGGCCCTTATCATAATCCGAAACTGCTAATAGGTCAACACTTCATCACATAAAAGCTTTCACTGAACTCATTTCAGGAGAAACATAGCAACACACAGGTAAATTCTTATAACCGTGGAAATACACAAATCTCTAAGTAGTGGACTAAGGCATCATAGCCCTTCCGAAATCAACTTCCACATAACAAGCCATAACAGTAAGATGCTTCAGAATAATATCAACTACGGTTGCTGACAAGCCTCATATGCACCGCCACAAATTACTTGCATAACTTAATCACGCCGAAAGAGCTGATCTCTACCACCAACACGCCAACTAAATTATGTCTAACCAATCTATCTTCTTTCGATCCACCCCGATTGCCTTAGAAATAATACTAATTCCATCCCAACACATAACATACTCCATCTGCACTCATCTCGAGTGGCCTTGAATCACGAGACCATGCTGTCTCAAATCCCATAGACTGTTTCATAACTCTCAAATGCTATACCGCAAGTTAAAATATCATAGAACATTCTGGGCACCTTCTCATAAGCTGCTACCAAGCTTGATCCTTAACGGTACTTATAGGTTCGAAATCATTAGGCACCCCACTTTATCTTTGAATTTCACTCGGATCACTGTTGAGAGCCACCCGCCCTGACTTGGCCCCAAATATAATTAGTTCCATAGATTTTCTAGCACATGGATGCCCCATTAGTGAAGCACCTGGCAGAATCATTTCCCTGGGAACCCGCATCTTTACAAAGCACAATCCTGAATCCTTCCCCCAAGTTTGAACATGGGCTAATAAGGTCAACGATAGTCCACCTTTAATAATTCCTTTGCTCAAATTACCACTTATGGTCTTCCCGTAGCTGAAATAGCCTATCGATATGCTAATAGCCAAAAATCTCTCAAGTAGTTAACCATGCAACCTAATCATAAGCGGTGGGACTCTCCCACTTAGCATTAAGCCATCATTCCACAAATCTGGAATTCACTTGTCCTCTTTATCTTTTATTGACATAACCTCGCGCAATTAACCGCCAAAGCTCTCGAAATCTTTCTGTAAAACCCCTTCTTATATTCTGACTAATCAAACATATTTGCACAACCGATTTCTTTGCTATATAACCGATAGGATTCTTCGCAGAAGCCTCGCCAACCACGCGACCACTAACCTGCTCACTTGGGTAACCCACCTATAAAAGCTCTCCCCGACCTCTTCCAATACCGATGCACGTTGCACAATCACTTCAACATCAATAAACCATTCTGAGTCTGATATCACTCTCCAAGTGCACAGGTTCATTTACTCCCCGTGGACATCATTTAAATGCGCGGCAACATCCTCCCAATTCAAAGTTATGCCGCATCGTTCTTCACTTGAGCGGCTCCTTTTCGTTATATTAAATCTCCTGCCGCACAAGGATGCCTACTTCAAATTAGATCTGTAGACCCCAATAACCAAGCACTAATATTCTCAAATTGCTCCAAACCCTCCTTAAGATACGTGTTTATCCCACATCAAGGCTCATATGTAACTCTGCCACTCTCCCACTTTGGCAGAACTCATCCCCTTAATCAACTACTCGACCTTCGCTTTATATACCTGGCCTTTTTATAATTTTGAACACCGCGTGGCGCTTCCCCACATGTCCTTCCTCGTCCTTTGATATTCAGTGGCTACCTTAAATAAAATCTAACTTTGTGGCATTTGAACCCACAATTGCTGCTAAATTTAAACCTTTTCGAAGGTCATCTTTACCGAACCGTCAACATTAGAAATACTGATTCAATCCTGAACTACCGCACCCTGCGATATCTGACAGTTGTGTCTCCAATTCTATCTCACAATATCTTACCCCAAAGGCAAATTGTAGTAGACCATAACACCGACAAACTTAGTACGTTCAATTAGGAAAATGACATCCCATCATAAAATAAAACTCTACAACATTTGCAAATACCAAGTCTCATAACTTCCACCAGCCCACATCTGACCATCCTTAGTTCGATTGCCTTTCCCCTCCCGGGATTAAAATACTGAATCTCTTGATTATGCACTGAGTAAACCCCCCTTCAAGTCCTTCACTGCCCCAATATGTGGGCAAAACATCCTACCATCATATCACTACTGCGCAATATTCGTTCATAAGCATCATGATAACGTGTGCCTAACCTCAGAGCTCTCAAAAGTACCATTATTGAGCTGAAACATTAGAATATCCTTCCATAAGGTGACGATAATAATCAAGTCAACTACACCGTGAGAAACATCCCGTATTACATTTGTAGTACCATTACGGTTCTTCAAATCTCGATTCATAACAAGCGCTTCGCGTCGCATGGGATTGAGTAGGAAGGAGACAAAGGCGTAAGCCTCACATTAATCAAATTGCAAATTAATTAATCAAGAAGGGAAGTAGTCCTAACAGTCCTGCAGCCTCTTGAGGATAAGTACAGACGTCTATGTACCGATCCGCGAGACTCTACTAGACTTGCTCATGACTCGTGAGCTCCTAGGAACCTAGTGCTCTGATACCATGTTATCACAACCCACAATCCACTAAGGGTCGTGGTGGTGCCGGACACTGCTATCAGGCAAGCCAACCAAATTACTTAATCAAAATCTCATTTTAATACTTTTGAAATCTAGGATTTTCCATCAAATTTAGCAATTTTAAAGAATATAGTCTCAAATCAATTTTAATTGATAAGCAGTTAATACAATACTTCAAACCATCCTAGAACTCGGTGTCACAAGTGCATGAGCATCTACTGACAAGAAAATAAAATACAACATCCGTCCGGAATACAGTGGATAGGAAGTAAATACAGGACACTGGAAGGGACTGCTCTAGCTGCGGCCATTTCGAATGATACAGCTCACCTAGTCCCAGATTCATCCGCGCTGCTACGCCTAGTAGGCCACTAGGGTTACATATATATGTGCAACAAAAATGCACAGAAGTGCAGTATGAGTACGTAAACAACGTGTACTGAATGAGTATCCCGCCTAATCTCGAAGAAGTAGAGACGAGATGGTCAACTTCGAAACTTACTAGAGGTCAATTGACAATATACTAAAAATGTGAGGAAATCATGGAATTATATAGCAGTTGTAATTCCCGAAGCCAGAAAAACAGGTAAATACCTTCAACAAATAATCAAGGATTTTCAAGGTTTAATTTTCAGGGTTTACTCTTCATTATCTTATCAATTTATATCAAGCCACGAAGGGCAATCTCACATTTAAAAATCTCAAGCGACAATATAACATGCACAAATAACACCGAGGCGACAACCCGATCCAACAGAAATAAAATGTGCACTTGCCGAGGGTCAACGGCGCGCCTATAGATACATCTATTTAACATTCCGAGGTGTTCTACCCATTCCATAAATAAAACACACTCCCTGCTCGCGAATCATACAGGCGACGCAAGTACACATGGAGATACATGCTCAATCAGTCAATTAAGAACTTATCGGGGGCATTTATCCAAATAAGACAATTTCTTTTTTTAACAATTCAGGAAAAATGATGTTTAATCTCTTTTTAAATTCATTTACTAATCCAAGGTAATTTAAGCAATTCAAGCTATCAATGGGTTCATAAATAATTCAAGTATAACATATTTTTGGGTCCTAACTACCCGGACAATAGCATAATAGTAGCTACGCACGTACTCTCGTCACCTCGTGCGTCCTTAGCCCCCCGCAAATAGGAGCACATAATCAATTATTACACCTATGGGGACATTTCCCTCTTATAAGGTTAGAAAGGAGACTCACCTCGTTCTAAACAACCAAACCGGCATTCTACGCCCCTCTGAAGACTCTAATTGATGCTCCACACTCCAAAACTAGCCAACGGTTATGCAAATCCATTAATATACACTCAAATATTCATTACAATCTAATTTATTGCAATTCCTAACTCCGATAGAAAAGTTGACCAAGACGCCCTCGGGCTCACGTGCCCGGAATTCGAAAATTTTTGAAGATAATGATTACCCATTACCTTAGTAACTCAAATATATAATTTTTACTAAATTCGATACTCAATATCATGGTAAAATTCTAAGGAATGTAAATTTTTAGGTTTTCCACCAAAGCCTCAATTTCTACAATTTTCCAAGTTTAAATCCATATATAAACCTTGTATTTAACTCAAAGCTAGCATAAATTACTTACCTCATGACAAGTGACGAAAATGGCACCTCAAAGTTGCTCCCCATCGACTCCAATGGAAGAAAAATGGGGTTGAAATGAACTCAACCCCGAACTTTAAAAGACCTCACTGCCTCAGTTGTTTCCGCACTTGCGGTTCCTTGACCGCTTTTGCGGTTCCGTAGGTGCGGTTACAATGCCGCATTTGTGGTCCTGCCTCGGCCACCCCAATCTCGCTTCTGTGACATGCTTCCCGCAGATGCGGTCCCGCTTCTGCGAAACTACGATCGCATCTGCGGTTCTCTCCAAAATGCCCTCGTCCGCTTTTGCGACCATCTTTCCGCAGATGCGGTCCTACTTCTGCGGAACCTCGACCGCATCTGCGGTCCTCAAGCCTTTGACCAAAAATTGCTTCTGCGGCTCCCTTTCCGCTTCTGCGGTTAACCCACCGCAGAAGGCAAAATACCAACAACCAGATCCTTCAGCTATTCTTCAACTTCGAAATTTGATTCGTTAACCATCTGGAATCCACCCGAGGCCCCCGGGACCCCAACCAAACATACCAACCAATCCCAAAACACATTATGGACTTGCTCGAGGCATCAAATTGCATCACACAATGCTAAAATCATGAATCAACCTCCAATCCAAACTTAATGAACTTCCAAATTTCAAACTTTATTTCCGATGTTTAAACCTATCAAATCACGTCCGATTGACCTCAAATTTTACGCACAAGTCATACTCGACATTATGGGCCTAATACAATTTTTGGAATCGGATTCCGACCCTGATATCAAAAGGTCCACTTCTGGTCAAACTTCTCAAAACCTTCAATTTTTCTATCTTTAGCCAAATGACTTCAAAATGACCTACGGATCTCCGAAGTCACTTTCGATCGAGCCCCCAACTCCAGAATCATCATACGGAGCTATTCACAATTTTGGAATCCTAAACAGACATTGATAATAGTGAAATGCACTTCAAGCCAAACTTATAAAATTTCTTCTAAAATGCTAACTTCCACAATAGGCGCCAAAACGCTCCCAGGTTATCCAAAACCCGAACCAGGCATACGCCCAAGTCCAAAATCATCATACGAACCTGCTGGAACCTTCAGATCCCAATTCTGAGGTCGTTTAGTTAAAAATCCAATCTCAGTTCATTCTTTCAACTTTAAGCTTCCGAAACAAGAATTCTCTCGCCAAATCAACTCTGAACTTCCCGAAATTCAATTTCGACCACGCGTACATGTATTAATACCTGAAACGAAGTTGCTCATGGCCTTCGATTGCTGAACAAAGCGCTAGAATTCAAAACGACTGGTCGAGTCGTTACAGTAGATATTTTATAGATACTTGTTTTTGTGGTGCTGGCTTGCACTTGTTCCCTAGTATTGAACTGAAAATGCTCATTGTTGAAGTCTTTTTGTTGGTCATTGATTTTTGTTGAACTGCCAGCAAATAAAAATTCTATGTTAGTTTGTATATATTTTTTCATATGTGTAAATTATTTTGCTATAAAAATAAAAGTCAGATCTTACCTTTGCAGCATGTTGCACATTTCAACTATTTATCATTTTCAAAATAGTCTGCACAGAGTCATGTATAAACACTCGAAGGCTATCGAGTTCTATAAAGACATCTTTCCTGAAATCTGCAAGCTTTCTATCAACCTGCAAGTTACATTGTAGTAAGTTGTTAACTTCATAATATGTCCTAGCATACAATGCAAAAACATATGCTATTATGTAAAGATATATATCAGAATTACAATTTTGTAGATGTTTGGTATACAATTTATGAAATGTAGATATATTGTAGATAAAATATAGATATATTATAATTTATATGTATTACCTGCTCAATCTACTTTACTGATCTTCTCATCAATAGACTTCTTGTCCTCTTCTCCATCTGTTTGTTTGGATTCCAATGTAGGAGGATCAGCATTGGGAACCTCAGATGTTTGTTCACCTTCTAAAACTTTGTACTCAATTTTATCGGGCAAAATCAGCACTCCAATCTCTTCTCCAGATTTAACTATGTTCGTAAACTGAATGAGGAAAAATAAATTAGTTTGATAAAGGCAGAAAATGCAGAATAGTTATAGATATGTTGAAGGTAAATGTATAAGCGTAATAAAATAAAGTATACCTTTATCCACTCAGACTTTATCATCTTCTCTTCAAAGGAAGCTAATCAAATCAGCCCCTTAGTAGCTGACCATCTTAGTATGCGAGAGATTGAGTTAGAACACCTCATAGCTAGATCAGTGCTGACATTAGAGCAACACTCATAAAGCCATACTTGCAATGCTAGTGAGCATCCCCGTATGAGATAAGAATGTACATACGGATTTAGTCGGTGCCTAACAAATTCCATCAGCTAGGTGAAAGATTTAATACCCCATGGGTATGACTCGTACTGCCCAGATTCTACCAAATAGAACCTAAAGTGATCTACAAAAGACACATGATCTTTGTTCGAAGGACAAATGAAAAATTTTAAAAGATAAAGGATGCACAACTTCACCGCATCCTCATCGTTTACCCATGATCTAGTGGTTACTATCTGTTTCAAATAAGACTTCTCCACTCTTAATTTATTAGAAAAATAACTGCTCATTATTTTGCTAACATAAGTGGGAGTATAACCAAAATCAGTAACTTGTGTAGCACATCTTAGACCAGCAATTAATGCAAACTCACGCAATCCAAGATTTAATGTTTCACCCTTTAATTGTACAGAAAAATATGATTGGTTGGATTTGATCAATTATACTTCATCCGAAGATGAATGGATTGATTTTGCATGTATATGGTGGGAATAGACAGTAAGTACCCAAAACATATCTTTTTGAAAAGATTCAACCCATTTGAGGATAGAAGCTCTTTAATCTGGCTAGGAATGCTAGGATCACACAAAGTGTGGAATCTAAGCACCCCATAATCAACATTATGTGGGGCAAAAAATTGTCCACTCTGCACAAATAATAAATTAATTCAAATTAATAAAATACATAAAAAGGGATAAATTCATCTACATATTGTCTACAATATAAGTACAAAAAATTATATAATATCTAAAATTTAAAGCCTTTTCTACAAAAAGGAAGGAACACCAGATAACTAGAATTCTGCTTCAAACAGTAGTAGTTACCTAATATTATAACTATAAAAAAACTATAAAAATATCTAAAGTTATAAAGGAAGAACATCACAACTACAAATAATCTTCAAAATTAAGACAATTAATCTACAATTATCAAAAACATGTATAACACAGATTTAAACATCCTAAACCAAATAAAAAATTAGAAAAGAAATTAATAAATGTTTACCTTCGCCAATGATTGGTTCCGAACAATTTGAGGATATTTTTTTGAATGTTTCTTCATTTTTATATTTTTCGTACCAGGAGACACTTTTGATTTCTTTCATGTTCGAAGATTAGGGACCTATTCTACAAAGTCGTCATCTACAGCTATCTCTTTTCCTTTTCTTTTGACTTGTTTGACTCACTACTAGAAAAATATTAATTAGTGACTGAAATTTCTGACTGAAAACAAAGTAGTCGCTAGTGGGAATACTTTTGTGACCACTGTAGTCGAAAACAGATCTGAATTTTTATTACCTTTTCTAAAAAAAAAATTAGACTATTATTCCGACGAAAGCAGTGTGAAAATAGCGGGCCAATTTCCCGCATTCACTTTTGCGACTGACTAGATCAGAGAATAAAAAGTCAAAAATATCGGTTGACCAAAAAAGCTACTGCGTCGGTCGCTAAGTTAAAATTAAAATGGTAAAATAATATTTAAGCGGGTTTACGACCACGGTAGTGACAAGTCAAAAATATCGGTTGACCAAAAAAGCTACTGCGTCGGTCGCTAAGTTAAAATTAAAATGGTAAAAGAATATTTAAGCGGGTTTGCGACCATATTAGTCACAAATCTAAATTTAATATTTCAGGCCAAAAACCTATTCCCCAATTTGTTCGCGCCCTATTTCCCCAATTTCCCTCCTCTCTCTCTTTCGATAACTTCAATTCCATCTCACAGAGGCAAACGGGCGGACGAGGCACGGGCGGACAGAGGCAAACCTAGAAAAAGCAAAGTTTCCACCATAGTTGTGCTTGAAATTTATTTCAACCGAGTAAAAGAGTATAGCAGGAGACTGCGGCTTCTACTCCTTCATAATCAGTCTTTTGAGGTTCCAAGGTGCGTTTTCATCCTCCCCAATTGCTTACAGATGGGGGTCGATGCTCTCAAGGCCCATAAATCCCCTTTGGATGTCGTTGAACTCGTTGTATGCATACCAATTTTACCTTACAATAACACACATATCTCTTTTTCTACCTTTATTTCAGTTTTTGCTAAGAATTTGGATGTCGCTTGTTTTAATCGGTTGTAGTTATGTAGTTAGTGTAGTTGCCTTCTTGCTAGCGATTATGCATCTGTTCAGTTTCTCATCAAGATTTGTTCTTTACTCTGTTTAGTGATGGATATCACCTGTTATATTCTTGCTAGAGATTACGCATCTGTTCAATTCCTTATCATCTGAATAATGTATGTGTATTCCTTGTCTTGTTGCATTTGTTTTGCTCTTTGTTTCTTTACTGGCTAATATACACTATGACATCTCCAATATTAAGTGGCAAAATTAGTTTCAATTATTCAATGACAAAGAAGAATAGAAAAAAGTAGGTCTACTATAAATTGGCCATACACGACCGATAAATGGATATGTGAGATTAGAAAATAGCTCATATTCCTGACATCACATTCTCATGAACAATGAATTTCAGCTCTTTATTGACCTTTACCTATTTAGCTAACTGTACTCACGGTAATAATATCAAGGTTTCTTGTACTTTGGGTTTTCATGATGCAAACTCCTACTTTCGTACCTGTGAATCCAAGTGCACATTTAGTCTCCAATTTTGTGGCAACTGCACACGATTTTTCGCAAAAAAAAGTTAAATAGCATTTTATAAGTAAATTGTTTGGCATTATACTAAGTAATATATATTGTTTTAAATATCTTGGATTTATTTGTGTAGATGGAACTTGCATATCGTAGATGGATGTATAATCGAACTTATCTTAATCGTAGTGGATTGAGGGAGAAATTTATAGAAGCGGTTGCTGAATTTGTGGCTAAAGCGAAAACACTTCATGAATTTCTCAGTGAAGGGATGATTAGATGCCCTTGTGCCAATTGCAAGGGTGCAAAGTTATTACAGCCAGATGTTGTTAAACTTCATCTTTATAAAAAAGGATTTATGGAAAATTATTACGTGTGGACTATTCATGGAGAGGATGTTGCTAGTATTGTTAACGTCGATTTTCAAAACTTTTATGGTAGCGAGGGTAGCCCATAAGCAGAAAATAATACTGAAAATTCTCGATTCAATGAAATGGTTAGGGATGCTTTTGTGATGCACCCGGAGGCTCAGTCTGAACCAAATGAGGATGCTAAGCGCTTCTATGAACAATTACAGGAAGCAAGTCGTCCATTGTATGAAGGCTCAATGCATTCTAAGCTGTCTGTTGCAGTTAGATTATTAAGTATTAAATCGGATTCAAGTATTTTGCAAGCGGACATGGACTCTATCATTGGCCTTATGAATGAACTTAATCCGAATAAAATTGACCTAACCAAAGATTTCTACACAGCAAAGAAATTGGTTTCTAAGTTAGGACTTTTATCAGAGAGGATTGACTGTTGTGAGAAAGGTTACATGTTATTCTATAAGGATGATGCAGCCTTAGAAAATTGCAAATTTTGTAACCAATCTCGTTACAAAAAAGTCATAAATTCAAAAAGCAAGAAGGTTCCAGTTAAGGCGGTGCATTACTTACCCCTTATACCTAGGTTAAAGAGGTTGTATGCATCAATGAGCTCTGCTCCTCATATGAAATGGCACTATGAAAATAGAAGGCCACCTGGTATTCTGTGTCATACGTCAGATGGAGAAGCATGGAAGCATTTTGATAGGGTGTTTCCAGATTTTGCTAGTGAACCAAGAAATATTAGGTTGGGTTTATGTGCAGACGGATTCACTCCCTTTTCCGTCTCTGTTGCACCATATTCATATTGGCCAGTGTTTGTTATGCCGTATAATCTTCCTCCTGAGTTGTGTATGACAAGTCCATATTTGTTCCTAACTTGCATTGTTCCAGATCCGCGCGATCCGAAAAGTTTGATTGATGTATACATGCAACCTTTAATTGACGAGTTAAAGTTATTGTGGCATGAAGGTGTGGAAACATATGATATATCAACTAAACAAAACTTCAGATTGCGTGCTGCTTTGATGTGAACTATAAATGATTTTCCTGCTTATGAAATGTTGTCCGGGTGGTCGACTGCAGGAAAGTTAGCTTTTCCAACTTGTATGGAAGACACAAAAGCATTTACGTTGAAATATGGAGGAAAGAATACATGGTTTGACTGCCACCGTCGATTCTTGCCTATAGATCACGAGTTTATGAGAAATACTAGTTCATTTATGAAGAACCAAACTGATTTTGAGGAGCCACTGTCACCATTGTTTCCAGAAGAAATTTGGAACATAGTTAGGTTTCTACCAAAGGTAACAGAGTCTCCAATGTCTAATAAGATACATGGTTATGGTGTTACGCACAATTGGACTAAACAGAGCATATTTTGGGAGTTACCTTATTGGAAGCATAATCTTCTTCGGCATAATTTGAATGTCATGCATATCGAGAAAAACTTTTTTGACAAATTGTTTAATACAATAATAGATGTCAATAACAAGACAAAAGATAACTTGAAAGCTAGGATGGACTTAAAGGAATATTGTAGGCGAAGTGAGTTATACCTGACATACTTGAACAACAAGATTCAGAAGCCCAAGGCCAGTTACACATTCACTTTGGATGAGAGAAGAGAGATTTGTGATTGGGTTAAGAATTTGAGGATGCCTGATGGATATGCGTCAAACTTATCCAGGTGTGTTGACATGAAAGAAGGGAAGTTGACGTCTATGAAGAGGCATGATTGTCACATTTTCCTCGAATCTTTGATGCCTATTGCATTCAAAGCCTTGCCTGATAGAATATGGAAACCCATTACTGAGATAAGTTTATTTTTCAAGGAGTTGTGTTCTAACACATTAAAGGTGGAGAACTTAGCTTACATGGAGAGTAACATTTGCTTAACTTTAAACAAGCTGGCGAAAATTTTTCCTCTTGGGTTTTTTGATGTAATAGAACATCTTCCAATTCATATTGCACAAGAGGCACGACTTGGAGGGCCTGTGAAATGTAGATGGATGTCAAACTACGAGAGGTAATGACTTTAAATTATTTTTCCGTGACTTGTTTTAATTAAGAATTATTTCATCTAAATATTGTTCTATGTAGGACTATTGGAAAATGTAAGCGGACCGTAAAAAATCGATCAAGGATTGAGGGATCGATATGCGAGGTACATCTGGCTAAAGAAACTTCTTTTTTCTGTTCATATTATTTTGAACATGATGTGCCATGTTTGAGAAATAGGCCAAATCATTATGATGATAGAGGTGTTAATGATCCTTTGGCACCACCATTTTCCATTTTCAATCATCCAGGTAGAGGTCCGAAAACTAGTAAAAAGCAAAATTTGACTGAGATGGAGAAAAAATCTGCTACAACACATGTATTGTTGAATTGTCAAGAGGTCCAACCTTATTATAAGTAAGTCTTAATTTATACTAAAGGCGATTATTACAAGATCAAAGTTATTTTAACTAATGAAAGTTATAATTTTGTCCGACAGTTACTTTATAGGTATAAATGGGCATGATGCTATTTATCTAAGATTTTCAGAGTAGTTTACGGAGTTTTTAAGTTCTATTTTGTGGCTACAAATTAAGTACATGTATCTTTAAAATTCTAACTTTTCTTTAACTTTATACAGGCTCATAATCCAGCAAATGGAATTAATGACCCATTTTTGCGTGATATAGCTTGGGGACCTGACTATAATAAAGTCATAATGATGTCTAAGTATTTTGTTAATGGGTACAAGTTTCATACAGAAGAATGGTCTAACAATAAGAAAATCAACAATAGTGGGGTGTGGGTAAAAGGTGATGGAGATGTTAATTATTATGGTGTGCTTCAAGAGATTTTAGAACTAGAGTATTTCGGTTGGCCGAAAAAAAAATTGGTACTCTTTCGGTATAAGTGGTATGATCCAACACCTACTAGAGGTACAAAAGTTCACTCTCAATATAAAATAGTTGAAATTAACCACACGAAGGAGTATGGATTCTATGATCCATTTATCATTGCACAAAATGTGAAACAAGTGTATTATGTTCCTTATCCTTTGTGCAAGAATAAGTCCGCATGGCGGATAGTTATTAAAACAAATCCCGTTGGTAGAGTAGAAGTTGAGAATGCATTAGAAGTCGCGTACCAGAATGATATTTCGAGTGTTCAAGAAAGTGTTGATGATGAATTAGTGGGTAAATTGCAGCATAGTAAAGGCATGTACGAAGAATATGATCCTTCGGTCCTTACTCGTAGAGCAAATCAGCATGATTTTGGGGAAGGAACATCCCATACAAACATGGAGGAAGATCCCGCCGATGAACATGAAACAAGCGAGGAAGAATCATTTGATGAAAATAAAACAAGCGATGAGGAAGAATTGCTTGATGAAAATGAAACAAGCGCTGAGGAAGAATTAAATAATGAATATCAATCAAGGGAAGAGGATTGACATGTTGGTTTTTATGTGTTTTCGTTATTCATTTAATTTAATAAGCTGAAGAATTTCTTTACATTTTTTATGTCTTAACATTTTTCACCTAATGATTTTAATATACTTATGTTACACAGATGGCGCCGAGTAAAAAAAAGAAGATAAGACACGATTCCCAGCTTTCTCAATACGCTTCAGGTCCCAATACCTCGTCTGTGCCATTTATGGGTCCTCCTCCGCCTCCTCCTCCTCCGCCTCCTCAGCAGACTTCAGTGCCACCTGGCTTTTTCACTTTGCCCCCTTGTGATCCAGTTCGATATAAGCCTATCTCTAATTCCCAGAGCATGCACACTATACCATCTTCTTCGCCAGCTTATCGTACTAGTCAGCATGGTGGCTCCTCATCTATGCCTCCGTCATCATTCCCTCCAAACCCAAGCTACCATGTTAGTCAGAATGGTGGTTCCGCATCTATGGCTCCATCTTCATCTCCTTCATTATTCACTCCTAGTGTTTCTAGGCTGCATATTGGAGACTCTACCATACCGTCATCTCCATCCATTGATACATCTACACCTGCTCCTGATGATACACCGACTCAGACTTTTGAAGAGATTGTATCATATGATTCCCTTCAAAGACTGATTATCATTCCTGATGGGACTACTAGGTAAGAAATTACTTTATTATTCGTTTGTATTGTTGAATATATTTTTAACATATGTTAATTTTAATGCAGGTTTGTTCCCTCCAATGAATCTACAAAGGTGGTTGTAGCATTAAAGCATTTTATCGAGATGCTTGGAGTAAATGGTCAGATATACCGTATTTTTATAGAGATCAAATGTGGAATCAATTTAGGGTACAAAATCCATAAATTTTATATTATTTATCATACTACCCTTATTTCATCTAATGTTTTCAATAATTTGCAGACAAGGTGTGCATGGAGTGACAAATATCATCAGCAAATAAGTCATAATTTCGAGAAAAAAGCTGCTGATCGGCTTAAAAATCTATTTTATAAAGCTCGAGAGAAGAGCTAGAAGCCCGATTGGATGCTAAAAGACTTTTGGGATAGACTTATTGTGGTATGGGCTTCTGAAGAATTTAAGAAGAGGAGCTATGCTGCAAAGGCTGCCCGAGCCTCCAATACGGGTGGCTCATTACACACTGGGGGTTCAATTAGTATGGAGATCCATCGAAGGAGAATGGTAACTTTATTATTATATTTATTTTGATTTTAACAAGATGCAATTGAATTTTATCTAACTTAATTTTTTTTTTTTTGCAGGAAAAGGAAAAAGGGAGAGTTGTGACTTATGCTGAGGTCTTTGAGGACAAGCATGTGAAAAAGAAAAAGGATGGGACAACACAATGGGTCGAGTCGCGTGCTGCAAGAGTATATATAAGATCCTTCTATTTCCTTTTTGTCTCTTCTTCTTCTTTGAAGTGCCAAGCCTGCTCGAAGCAAGGTTAAGATCGTTTGCATTTAGCCCTTCATTCAAAAGTTTAACGAGGCTCATAAGATTTTACGAATGCAACTGTGAGCATATTTATGTACTCTGTTTGGATAGCTGATGGACTACTTGATAATGGAATCTTGATACAAGTCCTAAGTTCTTTTGTATTGATGTAGTTTTTAGAGTATATACTTTTATACCTGTCGCATGCAGTATCTCTTTCATTGGCACTGATATTAGTCCTCTAGGTTGTGTGGTCTAGAGTTGTGATTTGAATGGATTGTGCTGATATTGATTCAGCTGAAAAAAGACTGGTGTTTCCTTTCCACTTTCACTAGCTTTGTTAAAGAAGAAAATTAAACAGAAAACATTAAGGGCAATAACACACTTATTTGGTGTCTACCTCTTCTTTCTGGAGAGATTATGCACTGAAGGAGAGACTCTCCTTGAATGCATCACCATGGCCCTTAATATGCAAATAAAATAGCATTAGCACATGTTCATGAACCCACTTTACTCACATTATTTTCTCTAACACACTACCAAACTACCTCTAAGATCTTTCTTCTGCAACTATCCTTCTGGACAATTAAATGCAGAATGCAACATACTGCCACAACATGTAAAAGAGCAGGAAGAAATTTTTTGAAAACGCTGACACCGAAAATTAAACCACAAGTCGCTACACTTAAGGCAACATCTGTGCAGAGGGTATAAGACTAGAGGAGAGCGAACAAGAATAATTGTAGGGCCAAACAATCATTGGAGCACTGGTAAAACATTACTTGAAAGTTCAATCTTCTCAAAGAACAAAATTCCCTAATTCTTTGCTGTAAATTATCCGATCAGCTGAAATGAATGTGAACTAATCAGTCAGACATATCATACTCGGCTCCACTAGATTGATCCTGATCACCATCATGCATATTGTTTTGTTGTTCACCAACAGCATCTTCGTCATTAGTTCTTGCTCTTCTTGAACTCGAGGCACCCTCCTTCGAAGTTGTTATGATTATGATCTTTTGTTTCATTTCATGTAAAATTTTATGTGGTTATACTGAAAAAGAAATTTTGGGAAGGAGGAACTATCGAAACAGTGAGCCATTCTAGGAATATAGCACAATAGTACTATAGTGACACATACTAGATCTAACACGTAATATCTTCCCGTTCCAACTGCTAAGCCTTTTGCCTGAATCCTGTAAAATCATAAAACTCTAAATTTTTGCCCAACTAATCGTAAGAATCAGGCTCCAACTGCTCTTTTCCGTGATATGAGATTCTAGTGAAGCTCTTTGAGAGATTTCAATCGCCTCCAGCAGTTTACTCTGAATTTATGTGAGCTTGATCAGAATATTTTGAGTTAGAGGGCGAGTTGAGATGATTTTTCTGAAAACATAAGCTCCGCGCTTCCTACATATAAGATTATATTCTAGTGCAGCAACACTTTGTGAGATGTCTGAAATGCATTAAAAGAAGAAACGCATATGATTGTAACTGTCATGCATTTCCTGTTTAGGCTTTTTTTTGTTTTGTTTAGTATCATGTCCTCCTCTGTACTCTTAATTTGAGCATGTGATTACTTCACATATAAAGAAATAAGATAACAAAAGAAAATTGGGTAAGGTTTAAAGAGATGAAGAGAAAAGATGAAATACAAGAGAGGCTAATCTGCCTTAGAAAGTCTAAAAGTTCTACTCACTCTTAATGGCAAAGTCCACTCGTAGAGGTGGGAATCAGGTAGGGAAAAAGCAGGGCAGTTCTTAGAGATATTAGATTCTTGGGACATCCCATTATGCACATGAATGGAACTTATCCTCTTAATTTAGCATGTGTTTATTGTAGCTTATTACCTTCATAACAAAAAGTAAAATAGAGCTTTTTCATTGTTCCTTCTCATTTGCCAAAACACTTATCTGTCGAATGGATTGCTTGAAATAAATGAATCAAGTATAGCTATACAATTTCCTTTTTTATGTCTCTGTTTGTATTTTTATAGATACATGCTTCATCAGAAAACTGTGAAACGTACATTTTAATTTCTTCAAGTACCGCTTTGACTCCATTTTAATTTCAGGAAGCCTATCAGCAACGTTTTGAGGAATGGCATCAAAGTCAACCCATTTCCAAGGATGGTAGCGCAACCCAAGTGACACACAATGATGTAGCTTCAATATGGACGCAGGTGGTTGGTGGCGCAAAGAAAGGTAGAATCTACGGTCTTGGATCACAATATTCTGTAGGTCGTTCTACGACATTGTTGTTGTCTGGTGATGCGAGTTATTCGCAAGATCACGAAGAGGTGGAAGCATTACGAAAAGAAGTTGAAGAATTGAAGGATGAACGAAAAGAAGATCGCGCAAATTTTAACAAATTGTAGAGTCTAATGGAGAAATTTATGAGCGGACGTCCATTTGCTCCTTCGAATGGCAACGATGGCGGGGATAATAAGCTTTAGTTTTTTATGGTTATTGATGTTTGAGACATTATTATTTGTTATAGTTGGATGTTTAGAGTTGGTAATATTTACACTTGACTATGATTATAATATTTTAGACTAGATTGAAGGTGCCAGAATATTAACTCTTTTTGGATGTTTTAGTTACAAATATTTATGCTTTGCATTTTATGGATTTGATTAGTTGCAATGATGGATTGATTATTTAGCATGGTAGATTAATTGGTTGTTGTATATTTGAATTGGTAGGTGGTATCGCTTTAAAAGAGCTGGAATTTGGCAAAAAATTGCCAGTTTTTCGACTTATTTCCAATCATAGTAGTCGCAAAATGCATCAAAATATTTCAAATTCAGGAACATCTGTGATTACTGTAGTCGGAAATATGAATAAATAAATAGTTTTAAATTAGATTTGCGACCACAGTAGTCAGAAAAATAAATAAATACATAATTTTAAATCAGATTTGCGATCACAGTAGTAGGAAAACTCAAATAAAATTAAATATTATTATAATTATATATAGTTTTTTGCGACTAAAGTAGTGGGAAATTAAATTAAAATTAAAATTTAATTTAACTTATTTGCGACCGCGTCAGTCAGAAACTTACCGCATTTATTAGTCGTTCTCTATTTTGCTTTAGCGACTGCTGTAGTCGCAAATTACGGACGGATTCGGTCGCAAACTATTTCAGACCAGCTATTTCGCGACTACGACTTTTCGGTCTGAAAGTAGTCGGAAAATAGCATTTTCTGACCGCTTTCTGACCGCTTTTGCAGTCGCAAAATATTCATTTTCTAGTAGTGACTGGTGTAGAACTTTCACCAACAACTACATCAAGTTTTTTTTTTTTGGTTCTCATTTCGGCTCTGATTTATCGGGGAGAGGAACTATGACTAATCTCTGTAATTGCATGTGTAGATTTACCTAGGTTTTTGGGTGATTTGGGGGATAAAACACCCAAATCAAAGGATGATATATCAGCTACTGCTGGTTTTTTTGGACTCTTTTTCGAATCTTCCTTGTTCTTCATTGATGAACTTCAACTAAATAAAAATGTGGATAGGAATTTGTTTAAAGGGTTTCTTCAATTTTGTTTGAATTTAGAGGGAAATTGGGTGCTTTCAGAAGAAGGACAATGGTAGAAAGAACGTGGGGGTACGGGGACGAGGATTAGGAGAGAGAAAGTGAGGGATTGGTGAAATACTGAAATTAAAGGAAAATGTTTTAATTAAGGAGTAGAAAATATCTCATTAATTATAACCTTAATTAAATATGGTATAAAAATGATAATTTGATATACTAAATGTAATTTAGTCAAACCTTAAACATGTAGGGTAAAAAATTTTCTAAGTGGGANGGGGGGGGGGAGTTTACTTTGCTGGAGGTTTGGTTCCAGTAGAGATTTCATTTTTAAGTGATGATATTCAGAAGTAGAGCTTCCTAAACTTAATTCTATAGCGTCGGATATTCCACGTTTTGGCCGGAGTCACGTCCCTCGCTGTTAACCTTACTGCCTTTCTGGTCGCTCTGTGCTTTGCCACTGTTTTTTGCCATATTTTCCGGTGAGTTCCGAATTCGTCGAGGTCCTCTCCGGTCGATGGAAAATTTTCCGGCAAAAGTTCCATAAGTTTCAAGTTGCTGTAATTTTAATTCAAATTCATCTATATAATGGTCCGGTTCTTCCCTGCTCTTTACATGGTCGTTAAATATATTTGAGTATTTGTTGAGATTTAAAACGGAACATTCGAATATGGAGTTTAAGTATTTGAGTATTCCCTGCTCTTCTATTGATTTGCTATTTTCCTTATGTTAGGAATTACTTATTTGTGGAGTTTGTTTCAATAATTATCACACTTTTCTTTATCATTGACTGGGAGTAGTTGTAAGTAGTTGGGTTTGTAGATTTGTGGTACAGGACATGATCAACTCTTTTTATGATGGGAAAGGTGATGGTTATTTCTTGACAATATTCTTTTGGCTCCTTCTGATTTTGTTTTACTTGGCTAGATTTTGTATTTGTTCATGCTGTGAATATGCCCAATCTTTTGTAGTTCTTCTATCTTAATTAGCCCTTTGTTTTATTAGCAATTTTCTTACTTGATAAAAAAAAGTAGCAACGATTTGTATACCAAAGAATTCATGTCGAAGCATATATTTGAAGTTGTTTATAAATATCTCACATTTTGCCAATTAACCGTTCTTTTTGAAATGAACCTATCAACCATTCTTGTATCCCTCTCTACTTCTAACGTAACCCATTGTATATACGTGCTTTAGTCCCATGCTCGTCAAATCGAAACAATTCGTGAATATCCGTAGGATGCTTCTAGGCGAGCTCTTGATTAATTAAATTATTGTGATTGTATATATGTTCGCGTGATATAATTAAGATCCTAAAAACCAATTCGGAGTATGTGTTCACGCAATTTCGGCCAAACTTTCTTAATAATAATAACGCGTTATTAATTGTGGACAAGTTCGCGTGACATGATTTTTGACACGACAAACAAAATGAGTACACGTACGCATGACTCGTTTTAAGATATTTTTATAGTTAATAATCAAGTAAACGGTAAGAGGTAAATGCACATAGGTTCTAAAATAAGTAATTAAATAATTTGATTAAGCCAAGTATGATCAAAGCGACCGTGCTAGAACCACCGAAGTCGGGAGTGCCTAACACCTTCTCCCCGGTTAATAGAATTCCTTACCGGATTTCTGTGTTCGCAGACCGTAAATAGAGTCAACCTTCCCCGACTCGGGATTTAAACTGGTGACTTGGGACACCATAAATTATCCCAAGTGGCGACTCTGATTTTAATAAAATAATCTCGTTTCGATTGTTGTGAGCACGTGATTTTTGCCTCACAAGAACTACTCCAAAAGAAATCAAAAAATAAAATAATTTTTCTTTGTATGCAATTTTGAGAATTTTCGTGATATTTTGTTAATTATTTATATTTGTCTGTGCATGTTTATTTTATTTTAATTAAGAAAAAATACAAAAAATAAATAATATAGGTTCATGTGCATTTAGGAATTAATGATGCATTTTTAGAATTAATTAATCATTGTCTTATATAAAATAAAAAAAATACAAGATGCGTCTAGGATTTAATTTTATAATTGTTAGGGTTTAAGCCGCAAATCATTTGATAATAATTGGAAAATCATACAAAAAAATATACATTTTGTATTTTTGTGTTTAATTGTGTGATTTTTTGTACTTAGTCTAATGTTTGTTTAAGTTAATTTGGTTTTTTCTAAGTTAAATTAGGATTTTAGGTTTTTAATTTTGAAAATTAGTTTGAAAAAAAAGAAAAAGAAACAAATTGAAAGAATGAAAGAAAATCGGACCAGGCCCAAGAATCACCAGCCCAATTCAACACCCTTTTACCTGGTCCAATTGGCATGGCAATGCAAACGTCCAAACGACGCCGTTCCCGTTACACCCCATCCTGACCGTTGATCTCACTTGATCAACGGTCCAGATCCCATCCCTCAACCCTTAACCAAACCCGACCTGACCCGTTTACCCCATAACCCGGTCCACTACTTAACCAAAACGACCCCGTTTGGCTTAAGTGACTTAATCTGGACCGTTGGCTCCCATCATCCAACGGTCCAGATTAATCGACTAATTTTCAATATACCAAAACCCCCAAACCCCTTAACCCCTTCGTCTCTAACCTGGAGACCCCCAATCCGCCTTCGACCACCGTACTCCGCCCACCGAAAATCGCCTCACGGCGGTTCCGATGGGCCAAACGCCTCCGTCTTTACACCACTGAACCCCTACAACATCCTCTTTCCAGACCCCTAATCAGCTTCCCTCGAATCCCAGCCGGTATCTTCGAATCTTCAATCGAAGATCAGTCAGAAACCCTAGTTCACCCAAATCACCTCAAATTAACACCCTAGCCTCGCCCTCACCTCCTTATTCCAAATCTCCAAACACCTTCCTTCGAATCTGCCTGGAATTGGTCGAATGTCAATTTTTAGCCAAGAACCCTAGCGTCGCCACAAGATCCCTTAGCGGCGGCGCCAAACCTAAACCCCCAAACTCACACCTTTTGACCATCTGACCTCCATCGTTCCTAAACCACCCTTAGTTTGCTTCGAATCACCCCGGAAAGTCTCGAATCAAAAGTTTCAGAATGATGATTTGAAGCTAGTTCAGAGACTGAGGTCAAAATGGACCTTAGTTGAATGTGTTCTCATTCAAGAACACTCGACTAGGGTCCGTCTTGGCCCCAAGTCCAAAAACTTTGAAGGTTCGATTCCAGTCCTCGTTTAAACTGGTAGGTTTCCGTTTTATTTTTCTTTTCGGTTAGTTTTTCATTCATTAGGTCCATCTTCTACTCCTTTCTTATTTGGTTCAGGATCAAATGTTTTTTGTTTACTCTGTGTTTTATGTTTCCATGTATTGTTGTTTATTTCAAATTATTCAGTGTCAGTAATGCTTTGTATAAAACCATGACTACTCCTGTAATTGTCTGTTGTTTTTTTTATTAGTTCAACTGGTTCCAGTTTTCTCTTTGATTGTTCATCATTGGTTTGAATCCTTGCTCGTCCATTTTTCGTTTGTTTAAGTCAATTAGGATTGGTTCCCAATAAGTTTAGCTTATTCCCTGTATCAGTGTGAATCAGTCTGACTCTAATAGTTCAATACATGTTCCCCTGAATCATTGGTTTTTATTCTGATAATATTTGATCTAATTTGAGTTCTAGCTTGAATTTTTGTTAGAATCTGTTAAGTTGAATTGGTTATAGTTGCTGTATTTTAGTTCAGTTGTTAAGAGAATTGGTATAACTGATGGGGTAGGACAGTATTTCACAGTAAACTCAGGGGGTAGTTTGGGAATTAAAAACTTGCAAAATTATTTAATTTGAGTGATCTGTCCACTAAGTACTAATGTACCATTAAATAATACTTTTATTTAATCAATTGTGGGGAACAAGACATAATGGTATGGGCAATTTTAAGAAAAATTAATTAAAGAATGCTCACCTATAACTTTGATTTAAAAATGAACAAAACATTTAGTAGTGGGAAAATCAGGGAAGATCATGGGTAAGAAATGGTTTCTTAATAGTTTAAGTACTTGAGAGTTGTAAAGGGGGGTATGGATATAAATAGGGGGTTTTGGACAGAGTAAAGGGATAATTTTGAAAAGAAAGGGTTAGGAGGAATTTTGAAAGGAAGAGTTCATAGAAAGAGTTGAGGTTCAGTTTCAAAAATAGACTAAGGTTTCTAGTCTCAGGCAGTCATTTTGGAGAGTTTTGAGAGCTGAAAAGAACATCTACTGTTTCATTGCCTCACTTAGGATCTGAAATAGCTAGAACCCTTCTTCTTTTCTTTCCACTTCTGTTCTATACTAGAAGTTAAAACATTTGGAGTCGTTTGTAGGTTTGGATCTGTTTGTTTGAATCAAAATTCCATACCAATCGGTTTGGCCAAGGTTGTGTTTTGGGTTTGTTTTGGTTTTTACTGGTTTCGCACTATTCCTGGGTTGTTTGAATTGAGCTCTGGGCTATTGGTTGAGTTCTGCTTGTTATTGCTGCTGTTGCATTGCTGTGTTGTTACTGACTGCTCCTTTTTCTTCTTCTTCTATTCCAATTCCAGGTACGCATTTATGAGCTCACTTTGATGTAACTGGGAAGAGAAGTTGAAATAAAAAATATTCGCAGATTCATGTTTATTGATAGACTTCCTGTTGTTTAATTTGATAGATTGTAGTTAAGTAAATGTAGTTGATACTAATTCTTTGTTTTATGTCATATGGATAATAGACATACACATAGACCCTTATGGACTGTTGATCTATTCCAGTCACTCACATAAGTATGAGAGCTATGACGTTGGTAATTTTTGGCTTAACTTGTGTTACTAGCATGGTATAGTGTTATGTAATGAAGTTTGGTTCTTCAGTAAGAATAAGAACTAGTTCACATTTCAGCATGTTATTTCAATGTTCCCAATTATAAGATCGCTAGTCATGTGAATGAATGATGTTAATTAGAATAAGGTTAGTAGTTCTCGAATGTTAGTGATTAATGTTAGTTTTGAGTTCAATAGTTGTAAAAACTAGGTTCAAATGGTTCTGAAGTCATGTAGTTAATCTCGATAGTCCGGTTTATCTAATAAGGTTAGTTTGAGAATAGTTGGTATGCTTTATGTCAAGTTCATGCTTCTATTATAATTCTCAACTTTAATAATATGCATCAATAGACGGCGGAATGAGAAATGTGGTCATAAGTTGAAACGCAAATGGATGTTTAAATAAATCGTTGGCCCGTTGGCCCAGGGACTCGGTCTTCGGATCTCCACGAGGCGTTCCGTTATGCTTTGTCCAATTTGGACCGGCCCCAAGGCCCACTTGCTAGCGATTGGGCCCGATTTGAAGATTTCAATGTATAGTTTAACATAGTATAAGTTTGGGGCTCTCGGGTTAGGTAGCGAATTTCAAATTAAAAGGTTCACCCTTTTGTTTAGAATCGGACTTGAACTTAAAGCTCGAATTTTATATTATTAACTAATTAGGACTTTTAGCTTATTAGAGACAAATAATAGTAGAAAATCATAGCCACTTTAGAATGAGATTTTAAATAAATAAATAAATGAGACGAGCCTCGCCAAATAAAATGCACAAGCTGCGGGGCCCTCAATAAATGGTTATAATAATTATTTAGAATTCGGGATGAGCCGTTTAGCAAATTTTACGGCCTTTCCCCAAAATAATAACGCGTTAGATTCTTTAGGTGTGATTTTAATAAAATTACATTCCTAAACTCGGGTGTGCAATTCATGTGACCCAAATCCAAATCCTAAAACGTTGTATAAAAATGTGTCGAGGATCCGGGTGCATTTCATGTGACGTGATCCGAAAATACGTTTTTTAAACGACGTTCACTTTATTAATTTTTTTAATAAAGACGTAAATAATCTTTAAAATTGCACTATAGGATAATATGTATTAAAATAAGATATTAAGCCATTTATAATAGTTTAAGCAACCGTGCTAGAACCACGGGATCCGGGGGTGCCTAACACCTTCCCTCGGGTCAACAGAATTCCTTACTTAGAATTTCTGGTTCGCATACTTCAAAAGGAAAGTCGAATTTTCCTCGATTTGGGATTCAAAATAAACCGGTGACGACTTGGGACACCAAATAAACTATCCCAAATGGCGACTCTGAAATAAATAAATAATTCTATTTCGAATAATATCACTTAAATTGGAAAAACTCCCTTACACATTTATCCTCCGGGTAGGTGCGCAAAAAGGAAGTGTGACAATTGTTACTTAAATTGAAAAAACTCTTATATACCTTTTGGGGTGTAGGAAAAAGAAGGTGTGACAGTATCTTGAGTTACGTTCATGGGATTAAGTTTTAGGTCGTTCAAAGACAATCAAGAAGCTAAGTTTGAGGTGTTGATGTTCGACTAAAAGTATATATATTTTTGTACGCATATCGCATCATACTTTATTCTACTTTTGTTAGTTTTTGTGTGTATTGCAATGAATTGAGCTTATTTACGGTATTTTATATATGTAGGAATCAATTAGGATGAAACAAAGTAAACGTGTGCAAGTTGAAGCGGGAAAAAAATGGACAAGTGCAGAATTTCAGCGTGCAGACCAACACCTTGGCGCAGGTGGCGCTGGAGACAAAACTTTCAAGAGGCTGGCGCCCAGGCTACCGTGGTGCGACCCCACGGCGCCGACTTTCGGGAATTATCCCATTTCTCCTTTCTCGTTCTACATGCTCCTAACTAGGGGTGTCTATAAAAACCTGAAAAATCGAACCAAACCGACCAAAAAAACCGATACTTTTTTGTTTGGTTTGGTTTTAGTTTTGAATTTTAAAACCCGATCAAATTTGGTTTGATTTTGGTTTTAATCAGAAAAAAAATCGAACCAAACCGACTATAGAAGTAACTATTTCAAATTTATTATTATACCTATATATATGTACATTGTTATACAAAGTTTCAAAAAATTTATGGTAAATGTTAATAGTTTGTACTTTTAATATAATTCTTTACCTTTACATGCTAGCTTGATTAGTAGTTTTCTTTTGTTTAGTGTAAGAATCTATTTCGTATTAAAAATAACATATTTTTAATTGAGTCCTTAAATTATTCATCACTATTTGATTCAATTATCATCGATATATTTTGGTAAATAATAGATTTCTCAAAGGGCAATTGATTTGATAGTGTTACATTGAAAATGTTGTCGCCGGAATATGTGTTTGGTAGTGTATGTCTTATATTTAAGAAAAAACCGACAAATAACCGAAAAAACCGACATAAACTGAATTGAGAAAAACCGACTTAATTGGTTTGGTTTGGTTCTAATATTTGAAAAACCGACTTACTTGATTTGGTTTCTTTTTAGGGAAAAACCGATCCAAATCGAACTATGAACACCCCTACTCCTAACTCGTATAAAAGAATTTCTAAACCTAATTTTAAGGCAGGGGAGATGACACTTTGGATTTGGAGGCAGAGAACGCAGGCCACACTTGGAGAAAGTTCTCAACTAGTTTTTTTCTCTTCTCTTACTTTTAGTTTTATAGTTTATAGTTTATAGTTCTAGGGTGGGTATTACATGAAAGTTGTAGCTGAAGCTTAAAATATTCTTATTATTTTATTATATTAATTTATTTATTCAATCATGCGCTTAATTATTTGATTTTTTATTACTAATTAAATACTATATATAAATCTAGGATTAAACTCGGAAGTGAGAATTCTATAACTCATATAGGAATGAGTAGAGCAAGTTCTTGAACCTGGACATCGGGACGAATTCGCGGTTAGGGTAGGAATATACCTAATTGCGTTGCTTGGTTACTATACATTAATTCTTAATGTGTTCCTATTAATTCTAACTAGTAGTCGTACCCGCGCGATGCTCGGTCAGTATAAAAAAAAATTAATTAAATTAAATTATGATCGGGCTTGTTTGTTCCTATTAGATTGTATTGCTTTAATAAAATTCAATTGTCATCTTACTTGTCAATACAACATACCCAATAATGAAATCTCTTTTAAATTAAAGGTACTTATATAGTTAGTGAATAACTTTTTTGTTCTTTATATTTTTTATTATATTAACCAATATTTAATATTCGCTTTCTTTTTGTCATATATGAGAAGATTTATAATTTATTACTGTTGAAATATTTTTTTATTTTAAATTTTATTCTATTGTTCTTAATAATATTATCTAAATTTTAATGAACAAAATCTTTGTTAAACTAACGAGACTTATACAGGGAGCGCATTGAATAATATTTTTGTTATGTATTTTTCTTTATTATATCATCTAACATTTAATATTATTACATTGATAATAGAAAGTTTTATTAGCATATTACTTTATTAAATATTTTTCTCGGAAAATTTTTTATGTCTTTATTTTCGTTTTATTTATTTTAAAATAATTTTAAAACTCCTACTTGAAACTAATCCCCAATTTGAATTGGTAATTTATTATTTTTTTAATTTTGTTTTTTATTTAAAAATTATTGAAACTACATCTCAATTTGAATGGGTAGTTTTTCTTCTCTTTCTTTCATTTTTTTAATAGCTATTTTTTTTCACTTTTTTAATTTAAGATAATTTATAAACTCCAACTTGAAACTACTCCCACCCAATTTGAATGGTTAGTTATTATTTTATATACT
>MU679212.1:4804-65938 GCA_026770625.1 Nicotiana glauca | reverse complement strand
GGGATGGAGTGGGGCTCACCAACACAGCTGAATAAAAGTAGAGGAGGTGCTACCGCCGGTGGACTGGAATACCTGTTGTAGAACCACCTATAATCATAACACGATTGTAGCGCCCCCGGCAAAAGGGACGTTAGTGCTATCGAATAACACTAGTATGTAAGGCTAAAAGTCCTATTTCAGATTAGAATATCCATACAAGCAAAGAATCCACAAACAGTAAGTCAAGATCAACAAAATTCCGACACCCTATTTTGAAACATGTTAGTCCTCTACTTTATGAAAATAATATATATACTTTTTGTTTGGTTGGGAGATCTCTAGCACCGATATAAGTTTTACCACCGTCTTTGATTGCGTGGAGTCCGATCACGACCCGATCGGCTAAGTCATCCCTTTTAGAGACATATACCAAATCACCAATTTCCAGTTTTTAATTTATCAGGTATCAAATTTTCAGATTTATAGATTTCCAGCACTATACCACCATGTGTACGGCATGGCATCCGATCACGGCCAAATCGGCTAAGCTGCCTTCCCACATATGCAGTGTGGGTTGGCATTACCAAATTTCAATGTTTCCAAGATCATCCCAGTTAAGGGGAATAAGCTCGATGCACCCCTACACCGGCACGTGTAGTTTCAGGAATGAGTCTTATGACCCACCCTTCCTCGGTGTTGCTAAAGATACTCCTGAAAACATGCTTGATTCAATTTGGTATTGCACACAATTGCAGTATAAATACAAGTATACAAATATATCATAAACGCAACCATGCTTACCTCAATATCTTTCACAATTTATAGATTCCCATTAGTATTTCCAGTCACCAACAACAACAGTATTTCCTTGGCTCATTTGGCCATTCACAAGATTCTTTATTCCTGGCACGATGGCCGTATTCGATTTTTCACATTTTCATCCCTTTATTTCCAAAGATCACCAACCAATATCAATGTACCAAACATTCCGAAAATTATGTATTTTCAAATTCAACAAAGATAGAATTATCAAGCATAAGGGACTCTTCCCAAATAGGAATATACCAACCAACAATTATATCACACATTGGGCGGATCGTATCTATAAGGCAAAGCATTATATAAAATAGCCACTTATGGGCATAGTTTGGGTACAAGACCGTTAGGCCATTCTACTTTTGGAAGTTAGCTCATAAGATTTGAGACTATTTTATATTTGTTTCACCCTTCCTTATTCGATTCATTTCCATATGTCATTACATCTCATCAACAAGTAGACAAAATCAACCAAGTCATTTAATACACACAATAGCAACTAGGAGCAGTAAACAGAGCAATTCTTCTTACCCAATTAGCATGCTAAACTTCTTTTAAGAGGGGACTCAGGACTATACAATTTTGGTAGGTAAACAACACTTAAACTTAAAAACAGATATGGAATTCACTTTCGAGAGAGAAAGTTTAGCCTACATACCTCGATTGAGCTTTCCTTAAGTCCTACTATACTTCGAGACTCTTAGCAACGTCAATATCTTAGGAACATGACAAATCGGACCACAAATTAGAGAGGTGATCATATTTCTAGTTCATTTGAGCATATTTTCAAACACTTAGTGGGTATCATGCTTTTAAAACCATTTTGTGAAAGATCCTACCATCCCTCATCCCATCCTTAGCTCAAGACCTAACAAAATACTCTTAAGAACTCATGCATGAAAGATATCCACTTCTATCCTCATTAATTACCCTTCTAATGGTATTTCCTAGTTATATCTAGAAATTAAGAGCTTGGATTATAGACCCTTACCTTTTAGAAAGATGACCAAGGTGCCTTTCTTGACAAATCTTCAAGGTTTAAGCAAGATCTTATGGAGAAATATTGATGAAGAACCCCTCTCCCACTAGGACCACTTCTCTCTCTCTAAATGTATCAGAAAATAAGCCTAAAATGGAGGGTAGGGTGTAATATATCGACATGAGGTCGGGTTATAAAATTAAAAAATTGGAGCCCCGAGTTAAGTATGCGGTCGCATTTGCGATCGCAGAGGTAACATGTGGTCTGCATAATGGACCACAAAAATGCTCCCCAAAAACTAAACATTCTAACTCAGTCAGCGGTAAGAATGCGGTCCGTATTCATGTTCTGCGATCGCAAAGTGCACCGCAGAACTGACCCTCACAAAAGTCAAAGGAAAATATGCGATGACTATGCGGTCCGCATTTCGATTATGCGGCCGCATTTCGACCGCATTACTGACTTTAATTTTAACCAACATTCTGCCTCACTCTGCGGCAGGTATGCGGTCCGCATTTCGATTATGCGACCGCATTCTGGACCGCATTTCTTGCATTTTTCTGGAAACTTATTCTTCACTTTTTAATACATTATTCAATACAAAAAGGTCGGCGCCGCAGCGAGCAAAGCATATTTATTAATTTCTAACACATGTTCCTAACTTGGCACCACGGGATCCGGGTTTTGGAGTAGGAATTTCACGGGGCCTTACATCAACATTCGGTTGACTTTTCCAACTTAAGCTTTCCTTAAAGAGACTAAGTGTCTCATTTCGTATCAAAACCAATCCAAATCAATTTTCACACACCACATACCGATAATGAAATATTAACAAGCAATAAACGGGAAAGAAATGGAGCAACAACACATGAGACGACGGGTCGGGTCGTCACAAGTCTACTATAGATTAGTTGTTTTACTACTAACTTGAGATTTTTTTGTCGAATCATTTTAACTTTTCTACAGAAATTTCAGAAAGTGTATGACCCATTCCTCTTCTAGAGAACTAGTCAAATACGATCTTGAAATTGATAAATCCTTGCGGTTGTTGCGAAAAGAACAAACCTCACGATCTCAAATTTTTACATCAGAGAAAATGATGAACGAAGAACTCAATAACCAACTTCCACCACATCAAGTAGAAGAATAGTTTGATGAGGTAGCTCCACGACGTGACAGAATACTTAGAGATTATGCAAGGACATATAATTTTGAAGGAGAATCAAGTGTGAGGAGACCGCCAATTGCGGCAAACAACTTTGAAATTCGCACAGGCTTTATTCAGACCATTCAACAGTCATGTCAGTTTATTGGTGATACGAGTGAAGATCCTCACACCCATTTAATTTATTTTCTTGAACTATTTGAAACTTGCAGGTATAATTGAGTCACAACAGATGCTATTAGGTTGCGGCTTTTTCCTTTTTCATTAAAAGGTGAAGCCAAAACATGATTGCGAAGTCTACCAAGAGGTTCCATTACAACATGGGACCAAATGACCCAAAAATTTCTTAATAAATATTTTTCACCTGCAAAAACATTTAAAATGAAGCAAGAAATCAATAAGTTTATGCAGACAGATTCTGAATCTGTATACCAAGCATGGGAAAGATTAGTAGCAATGTTAAGAAAATGCCCACATCATGGTATCCAAGACCCTGATATTTTATATATTTTCTATCATGGTCTTAAACCATCTGCTAGAAATGTAATTGATGCATCATCAGGAGGATCAATAATGGGAAAAACTACTATAGAAGCAATGCAATTGCTTAACGAGATTTTGGAAAATGCTGTTCAATGGCCCTCGGACAGAATGATTATCAAGAAAACAGCAGGAGTAAATCAAGTTGAAGCTTTCAATTCATTGACACAACAAATTGTGACCTTAACACAAAAAGTAGAGGCTTTTCAGGAAGGTACTCACACATCATCCCAACTTGAGAATTGTGATGTTTGTCAAGATAATCATCCAAATCATGAATGCCAAGCTTCAACATAAAATGAGGAACAGATAAATATGATTAGTTATAGAAATAATTACTCATTTGGTAGTCCCATGGCACAAAAACATCCAGGATTTCAATGGAGTAATCCTAATGGTGCTGAAAATCCTCAAAGATTTTTTAATCAAAAGCAGCAGGTACAGGGACTACATGGTTTTCAAAATCAAAATAGAGGACAACAAGAGTTCCAAAAATATCAACAATCACCCCAAAGAGCTCATCAGCAAAGCCTCAAAGACATGATGTACAAATTCATTAAAGCTACTGATGAGAAGGTTTAAAGTCAAAGTTCAGCCATCATGAATTTAGATATTCAGATGAGCCAATTAGCAACCCTTATGTCTGAACAAATAAAAGGCGTTCTACCAAGCAACACCGAAAAAAATCCAAAGTAACACCACAAAGCCATCTCTCTGAGATCAGGTAAAACTCTTGATGATCCATTTGCAGATAGAGAAGGAAAGCCACAAGAAGTGGAAAAGGTAAATGAAGCCGAGAATAAAATAGAATCTAATTTTCCAAAAGAACAAAAGAATAAAGGGAAAATGTACAAGAAAATGAATTGATAACAAATCCTAACTATGTACCTCTCCCTTTTCCCCAAAAGATGAAAAGAGAAAAGCTTGACAAATAATTTTCAAAGTTTCTAGATATTTTAAAGCAACTTTACATTAACATAGCTTTCACAGATGCTTTGACACAAATGCCTTCATATGCTAAATTCTTAAAGAAATTCTGTCAAGTAAAAGAAAATTGGAAGAAGTTTCAGTGGTTAAGCTTACAGAAAAATGTAGTGCTATACTTCAAAATAAGCTTCCATAGGAACTTGGTAATCCAGGAAGTTTTACAATTCCTTGTATCGTGGGAGGTACTCATATTGAAAAAGTGTTATGTGATTCAGGTGCTTCAATAAATCTAATGCCTCTTTCAATTTTCAGGAAATTAGAACTTGGTAAAATGAAGGATACTAGTGTTTCCCTTCAATTAGCTGATCAAAGTACTAAGAAACCAAAAGGAATTATTTGTCACGACCCAAAATCCACTAGGGGTCATGGTAGCACCGGACACCGCTGTCAGGCAAGCCAACCAAATACTTAATTAAACTCCAAATACAAAAATAACCATGAAGTCTTTAATAAACTTAATATTGAACAATCCTATAACCATCTCAGAACCCGGTATCACAAGTGCATGAGCATCTAGTAAGAAGGAAATGAAATACAACATTCGTCCGAAATATAGTGGACAAAAAGTAAGTACAATACACTGGAAGGGACTATACTAGCTGCGGGCCGCCTCGAATAATGCAACTCACCTAGTCTCAGTATTGTCCGTGCTGCTACACCCAGTAGGCCACTAATAATACATGAGCCTGTGCCACAAAAATGCACAGAAGTGTAGTATGAGTACGAAAACAACGTGTACTCAGTAAGTATCCCGTCTAATCTCGAAGAAGTAAAGACAAGATGGTCGACTTGACACTTAGTAGAGGTCCAATAATAAAATTTTATTAATGCGAATAGTCATGGATTTATTAAAAATGACAGTAATTTCAATAAGTCACGAACAGGTAAAAGTTCCTTTTTATTCTAAAGGTCTCCGGATTCATAATCCATTAATTTTCAATTATCTCAAGTCGGGGAGAGCAAATATCAATCTCAAATAATCTCAAGGCAGCATTACAAGCTTGCGCAAATCATGCCGAGGCGTACGACCCAATCCAATAGAAAATAAACTGTGCACTGTCGAGGGTCGAACGGCATGAATCATAGATGCATCTATTACCTCGCTCATGAACTATCCTGTGACTCGGTCAACAAAATAAACAAATACCCTGCTCACGAATCATACATGCGATGTAGGTACACATAGAAATACATGCTCAAATAGCCAATTAGGAATTTATCGGGAAATATTTATCCAAATAAAGGCCAATTCTCTTTTAAAAATTTAAGAAATTGAAGTATAATCCTTTTAGAAATTCATTTACTAATTCAATGTGATTTAAGCAATTCAAGCTGACAATAAGTTTACAGTTAATCCAAGTGTAGCATGCTTTTGGGTCCTAGACTACCCGAAAAAAAGCATAATAGTAGCTACGCACGGACTCTCGTCACTTCGTGTGTACGTAGCCCCTACAAATAGGAGCAAATAACCAATTAACTCACCTATGGAGACAATTCCCTCTTACAAGGTTAGAAAGGAGACTCACCTCGCTCCGAAAATCTATAACCGGCATTCCACACTCTACCGAAGACTCCAATCAATGTACAAAGCTCCAACGCTAGCCAATAATAATACCAATCCATTAATATATACTCAATTAGTCCTAATGATCCAATTCATAGCAATTCCTAATCCTGATCAAAAAGTTGACAAAATTTCTCTCGAGCCAACATGCCCCAAAATCGTGGTCAAAATTCAAGAATACAAATTTCATAGGTTTTCTTCAAAATTCCAAAATTTCTACTAATTTACATGATTTTTCATGTTAAAATCTAGATATAATCCAAGTAATTAACTTGCAATAGGTGAGAATTACTTACCTTGACATGGATGATGAAAATGGAGCTCCAAAATCGCTCCTAGGTCGGCTCCCATGGAGGAAATGAGATGAAATGAGCCAAACCAATTTGTTTACACTTATACACTGCCCCTACGACTCTTCTTCGCGTTCGCGAGACCACCATCGCGTTAGCAAAGAAGAAAATTTCCAAAAACCATTATCGAAACTCTCCTCAGATAGCCTCTAGTATAATGGCCATAACATTTCGTACAAAATGCCAAATGACAAATGATTTAATGTTTTGAAAACTAGACAGAAAGATCTCCAACGTTTATGTTTTGGTCATCTCCCAATTCCTTATAGATTTTGAGATATAAGCAGCCAAAGTCAGCCTTGTGCAACACAATTTCTTCTTCATCTTCCCGGACATCCTATAGTGTACCAGCCATAACTTTTTGTACGCAAATTCAAATGCTAAATGTTTACCTTTCTGAAAACCATTTGGATCATCTCCAAATTCGTTATAGATTGCAAGATATGAGCCTCCAAAGTCAGACCTGTGCAGCTGTCACGACCCAAAATCCACTAAGAGTTGTGGTGGCGCTGGACACCTCTGTCAGGCAAGCCAACTAAATTATCAATTAAATTCTCTTTTAATGCCTTTGAAAATCTAGGATTTTTCTTTCCATTTTTCATAATTAAAACAATCTCTACTTCAATTCAAATTAAGTAATAACTACTGGTACACATCTTTCAAAAACCATCCCAGAACCCGGTGTCACAAGTGCATGAGCATCTATTGATAAGGAAAATAAAATACAACATCAGTCCGAAATACAGTGGACAGGGAATAAATATAAAAATGCTGGAAGGAACTACACTAGCTGCGGGTAGCCTCGAACAATGCAGCTCACCTAGTCCCAGAATCATCCGTGCTTCTACGCCCAGTAGACCACTAGGGTTACATATACCTGTGCAACAAAAATGCACAGAAGTGTAGTATGAGTACGTAACAACGTGTACTCAATGAGTATCATGCCTAATCTCGAAGAAGTAGAGACGAGATGGTAAACTTTGATACTCACTAGTGGTCCAATAATAATATACTAAATGTGCGAGGTAATCAGGGATCTTATATATAGAAGTTCTAACTCACAAAGCGAGAAAACAGGTAAACACCTTCAACAAATAATCAGGGGCTTCCAAGGTTTATTCTTTATTATTTCATCAGTTCATATCAAGCCATAAGGGTAAATTTCACGTTTAAAAGTCCTCAAGTGACAAATAACATGCGCAAATCTCACCGAGGCGACGACCCGATCCGACAGAAATAAATGTGCACTTGCCGAGGGTCGATGACGCACCTATAGATGCATCTATTTAATCTGCCGAGGCGTTCGGCCCATTCCAAAATAAACATACACAGACAGACAGTCAGTCAAGAAGTCAACATGGAGCAATTATCCAAGAAAGGCCAATTCTCTTTAATAATTTGAGAAAACGAAGCTTAAGTCTTTTTAGAAATCCATTTATTAATTTAATGTGATTTAAGCAATTTAAGCCATCAATAGGTTCACAATTAATCCAAGTATAACAAGATTTTGGGTCCTAGACTACCCGGACAATAGCATAATAGTAGCGACGCACGGACTCTCGTCACCTCGTGCGTACATAGCCCCCACAAATAGGAGCACATAACCAATTTAACTCACTTATGGGGTAAGTTCCCCCTCACAAGATTAGAAAGGAGACTCACCTCGCTTTGAAGACTCATAGCCGGCATTCTACATTCTTTCGAAGGCTTTAACCAACGCACGTTGCTCCAAAACTAGCCAATGGTTATACAAATCCATTACTATATTCTCAATTAAACTTTACAACCCAATTTATAACAATTTCTAACCCCGAACGAAAAGTTGACAAAAATGCCCTCGGGCCCACGTGCCCGAAATCCGAAATTTTTCTAAGATAAACTTTGCCCATGACCTTAGGAACTCAAATATATAATTTTCTCTTACTTCCATACTGAAAGTCGTGGCTAAATCCCAAGAATATAATTTTCTAGGTTTTCCTCTAACCCTCAATTTTCTACCCACTTACATGCTAAAATCTATACATAATCAATGTATTTAACTCATAATAGGGGGGGATAACTTACCTTATTATTGATGATGAAAATCCTCTCTTGAAGCTTCCCAAAATCGCCCCAAGCCATGAAAAAATGAGAGAATGAACTCAAATCACGATTTAAAACAACCTTGCTGCCTCCAAGTATTCCGCTTCTGCGGTGCAATTTCCTCTTCTGCGGTAGCCGCTTCTGTGGTTGTTGGCCGCTTCTGCGGCTTTGGGCAAGAGGGATCTGGACCGCTTCTGCGGTCTGGGGGCCGCTTAAGCGGAACCGCTTCTGCGGTCCCTGGGCCGTTTCAGGGACCATGAATTACACCCCGATTCAGGCTTTATGAACTTTGAACTTTCCAGCTTCTACTTCTGATGTTTAAACCTACCAAATTATGTCCGATTGACCTCAAATTTTGTACACAAGTCATATTTGATATTACGGACCTACTCTAACTTCTGGAATCGGATTCTGACCCCGATATCAAAAAGTCCACTTCCGGTCAAACTTCTCATAAACATTCAAATTTCTATCTTTAGCCAAACGGCTTCAAAATGACCCACGGGCCTCCGAATTCACTTCCGATCGCTCTCCCAACTCTAGAATCACCATACAGAGCTACTCCCAGTCTCGGAATTCCAAACGGACATCGATAAAATTGAAATACACTTCAAGCCAAACTTAAGAAATTTCTTCCAAAATGCTAACTTCCACAATAGGCGCCAAAACACTCCCGGATTATCCAAAACCCGATCCGGGCATACGCCCAAGTCCGAAATCATCATACGAACCTGCTGGAACCTTCGGATCTTGATTCCAAGGTCGTTTACTCAAAATTCCAATCTTAGCCATTTTCTCCAACTTAAGGCTTCCGAAATGAGAATTTTCATTTAAATTTAACTCCGATCTTCCTGAATTTCAATTCCGACCATGCGTACAAGTCCCAATACCTGAAATGAAGCTACTCATGGCCTCAGACTGCTGAACGACATGCTAGGGATCAAAATGACCGGTAGGGTCATTACATTTTCTCCCACTTAAACATACGTTCGTCGTGGAACGTATTGAGAACTATACTGAAGTAGTCTGAAAGCACTGTTTAGCACCTCATGCACCTTCCCGTGCTACCACAACTTAGTTGAGCATATTAGCTCGATAGATTCTGAAGGTATTCCATCTTATTCAAGCAAATAAGCCTTAGAGCCCAATTCCAACAGCCGGAATTCTATGTCAGGCCTGTTTCCAACATACGATCACCATATCAATCATTACACGGTGTACTCAAACCTGACTGCATAACTTTGCTGGATTCTTTCTTTGCATCTCTTTACTCATAGGACCACAATAACCTTTCTGATCGAATTAATCGAAATTCCACGAATCCGATGCTCCCATTGCACCTCATGACCTACATAGGTTTTGCTCTAATTCTTACAATAACACCACGACGGAAGAGATGTGCCGAAATTCATAACCAACTGCCGAGTCAACAAATCATTAGATCTATACCCCTGACAAAACCATCACCTCATACAGGACCAAATAATGGCCTCATCTCCATAATACACTTCATATAATCGAATTGCACTGGTCCTAAATCCAATAATCTTGTCTCACCCAGTACGAACTGCTCAGGCAATAAGCCACTCCGAACTTGATCAATAGTCTCATATGACGCCACCATGTGCCAATAGGTCACCAATCCGAACACAACACAAACATGAAATCAAACTCTGGATGGAATTACCTAACCCCTGCACTAATACGAACTTTCCTTAGAAGATAGGAAGCTAAACACACAAAAATAGCATATAGAAAACCATACTCGACATCACAATATTGTGGCGCACAACCCAATCCAAATAACATACCCATGGCGGCGTGCCACCCGATCCATACATAGATCTCATATAAGGAGATTGCACTTCGAGCTAAATCTGCTCATTACAATAAAAATACCAAATATTGGTCATAAACACGCTAAGGAGCACAATACCATCCTTGAAGAAACACATAGCGCCATAGGCTACAAAACTCAGCACAACTGAGGTGCGATACGAGATCTTAATCTCAAGAGCCATTCTGCTCACATAACATCATCCCCTTGCGAAACCTCAACACATAAAAATTTACCAAGCCGTCTCACAACTCATACGGCACAATACATCATTACCTGGAATAGCTGATGACAAAATAGCACCCCGACTGTTCCTTTATAAGGAACGCTCGCTGAAACGAACACAACTGGCCTGATATAAAGCCCTGTTCGTATGTAAATCAATCCACTGATCTCAACCGATTTCTGATTGCAAGAACTTGGCTAATAACATTTCAAGGGTCCATAGTAACTCCCTTTTTCCTCATAACACCTAAGAACAACCATTATAACCGGAGCAACCTCCCTAGTTCATAACCCAATAAACAAAGTGCCCTTCAGGCATAAATTCTCAAATTAATGATATTACCACAATCCCCATGCTTGGTTTAAATCTTTAGTCAATCAAGTGACTACATGTCACACTTATACAATCTTCCCGTGGGACACGCTCCTATAACCTTTCGAAATAAATAACGGGTTCGCACATCTAAACCATCGGTCGCACTAATGCTGAAAAGCGATCAAGAATCTTTAACCAGGATGCAAAGCCTCTTTCACAACACATCGATCTCAGGTGACGCTGAAGACAATACCAATTTACTTTAATCATTCAACCCTTTCCTGGCTCATCCGAGCCCGGGACATCCTTATCAACACCGAACTGCAACCTTGACCCTCACTTCAAATTTACATACCTCTCACCGCACGCAACGTGCCAATATACGATAGAACACGATTTTCATCATAACTACGAAATCATTAATATTTTAACAATTCATTATATACAAACTTTTCACTTAACTCACTTCAGGAGAATCATAGAAACACACAGGTAAATAAGCAAATCGACAAGTAGTGGTCCAAGCCACCATAGCCCTTCCGGAATCTACTTCCACTTAACAAGCCATAACAGAAGAATGCTTCTGAATAACCTCAATTACGGCGGCCAATAAGCCTCACACGTACCACCACAAATCATACACACAACTTGATCACGCTGAATGAACTAATCGCTGGCCCTAATATGCCAATTCAACTATGGCTAGTCATTCTACCTTCTTCCAATTTATCCTTGCTTGCCTTAGAAATAATACTAACTCCATTCAACACATAACATACTCTATCTACACTCACCCCGAATAACCTTGAATCACGAGACCAGGCTGTCTCAATTCCCACGAACTGTCCCATATCACTCAAATGCTACGCCACAAGTCAAAATATCATAGAACATTATGGGCACCTTCTCATAAGCTGCTACAAAGCTTGATTCTTAACTGTACTCATAGGCTCGAAAACATTGGGCACCACACTTTATCTTCTGAATTCACTAGGATCATTATTGAGAGCCACCCGCTCTGACTTGGTCCCGAATATAATAAACTCCATAAATCTTATAACACACGAATACTCTCTCAGCGAACCACCCGGCGAAATCACTTCCTCTGATATCTATACAAGGCATAAATCCTGAACCTTTTTCCAAGTCCGAAAATGAGCCAATAAGGCCAACCATAGCATGCCTCCAACAATTCATTCTGCTCAAATTACCACTTATGGTCTTTTCCCGTAACTAAAATAGCCCGTCGATATGCAGATAAACAGAAACCTCGCAAGTAGTTAACCATGCAACCCAAATCTTAGGCGGTGGGCCTCTCCCACTTAGCTTGAAGCCAGTATTACACAACTCTGGAACTCACCAGACTCCTTTATCTCTTGTTGACATAACCTTACGCAATCATCCACCACAAATTCTCGAAATCTTTCTGTAATTACCCATCTTTCATATTCTGAATCATCATCCACATTCGCACGACCGATCTCTTTGTTGGTGTCACGACCCAAAATCCACTAAGGGTCGTGGTGGCGCCGGACACCACTGTCAGGCAAGCCAACTAAATTATCAATTAAATTATCTTTTAATACCTTTAAAAATCTAGGATTTTTCCTTCCATTTCTCATAATTAAAATAATCTTTACTTCAATTCAAATTAAATAATAATGATAGTACAAATCTTTCGAAAGCCATCCCAGAACCCGGTGTCACAAGTGCATGAGCAACTACTGATAAGGTAAATAAAATACAATATCTGTCCGAAATACAGTGGACAGGGAATAAAATACAAAATGCTGAAAGGATTTACACTAGCTGCGGGTCGCCTCGAGTAATGCAGCTCACCTAGTCCCAGAATCATCCCCGCTGCTACGCCCAGTAGGCTGCTAGGAATACATATACCTGTGTAACAAAAATGCACAGAAGTGTAGTATGAGTACATAAACAGCGTGTACTTAATGATTATCCCGCCTAATCTCGAAGAAGTAGAGATGAGACGGTCAACTTTGACACTTACTAGAGGTCGATTATCAATATCCTAGAAATGTGAGGAAAGATCATGGATTTATATAGTAGTTCTAATTCGCGAAGCCAGAAAATAGGTAAAACACCTTCAACAATTAATCAAGGGCTTCCAAGGTTTATTCTTTATTATCTTATCAATTTATATCAATCCACGAAGGCAACTTTCACATTTAAAATTCCGAAACGAAAAATAACATGCGCAAATCACACCGAGGCGATGACCCATTCCAACAGGAATGTAAAATGTGCAGTGCCGAGGGTCGAACGGCCCGAACCATAGATGCATCTATTTAATCTGCTGAGGCGTTCATCCCGTTCCATAAATAAACACATACCCTGCTCGTGAATCATACATGCGACGCAGGTACACATAAAATACATGCTCAAGTAGCCAATTAAGAATTCATCGGGGATATTTATCCAAATAAGACAATTTCTCCTTATAACAATTCAGGAAAAACGATGTTTAATCTCTTTTTAAATTCCTTCACCAATCAAAGGTGATTTAAACAATTCAAGCTATTAATGGGTTCATAATTAATCCAAGTATAACATGCTTATGGGTCTTAACTACCCGGACAATAGCATAATAGTAGCTACGCACGGACTCTCATCACCTCGTGCATACGTAGCCCCCACAAATAGGAGCACATAATCAATTATTACATCTATGGGGATATTTCCCTCTTACAAGGTTAGAAATGAGACTCACCTCGCTCCGAAGATCCGTAAACAGCCTCCAAGCCTTCCCGACGACTCGAATCATTGCCAAATATTCCGAAACTAGCCAAATAACGGCAAACTAATGAGAATATACTTGAATACTTGTTAACAATTCAAATTATACAAATCCCCAACTTCTCTTAGTGAAATGACAAAAATGCCCTCGGGCCCACGTGCCCGAATTCTAAAATTTTTCGAAGATAAACTTTGCCCATGACCTTGGGAACTCAAATATACAATTTTCTCTAAATTCCATACCCGAAATCGCGGTCAAATTCTAAGAAATGTAAATTTCTAGGTCTTCTACCAAAACTTTAATTTTCCATAATTTTCTTGCCTAAATCCATGTATAAACCTTGTATTTAACTCAAAGCTAGCATAAATTACTTACCTCATGACAAGTGGCAAAAATGGCACCTCAAAGCTGCTCCCCATCGACTCCAATGGAAGAAAAATGGGGTTGAAATAAACTCAACCCTGAACTTAAAACATCTCACTGCCTCAGCTGTTTCCGCTTCTGCAGAAATATTTTCGCTTTCGCGGTTCCGCTTCTGCGGACAAAATAACGCTTCTGCGGTCCTGGGCTCTAGCCCAATTTGCGCTTCTGCGGACGGCCCACCGCATATGCGGTTCCGCTTTTGCGGATCTTGGGCCGCTTCTGCGGATAACTCACCAGGCCCTCCAACCCTCTTCTACGACTCTTCGATCGCAGGTGCGGTCCCGCTTCTGTGGCTGCTCGACTGCATCTGTGGTCCTCTCCATTTTGGTCCAAACTGCTTCAGCGATTCAATTCTTCACCTCTGCGGGGCCGCTTATGCGGTCCCAATTCCGCAGAAGCGGAAATACCAGAAGCAGCAGCTCCAGCTCTTCTTCAAACTCCAAATTTGATCCGTTAGCCACCCGGAATCCACCCGAGGCCCCCGGGACCCCAACCAATCATACCAACCATTCCCAAAACACATTACGGACTTGCTAGAGGCCTCAAATCATATCAAACAATGCTAAAATCATGAATTACACCCCGATTCAAGCTGTATGAACTTCAAAATTTCAAACTTCTACTTCCGGTGTTTAAACCTATCAAATCACGTCCGATCTACCTCAAATTTTGCACACAAGTCATATTTGACATTACTGACCTACTCCGACTTCCAAAATCGGATTCCGACCCTGATATCAAAAGGTCCACTTCCGGTCAAACTTCTCAAAAACCTTCAAATTTCTATCTTTAGCCAAATGGCTTCAAAATGACCTACGGTCCTCCGAATTCACTTCTGATCGCACTCCCAACACCAGAATCACCATACGGAGCTACTCCCAGTATTAGAATTCCAAACAGACCTTGATAACATTGAAATGCACTTCAAACCAAACTTATAAAATTTCTTCCAAAATACCAACTTCCAAAATTGGTGCCAAAACGCTCCCGGTTCATCCAAAACCCAATTCGGGCATACGCCCAAGTCTGAAATCATCATACGAACCTGTTGGAACCTTTAGATCTCGATTCCGAGGTCGTTTACTCAAAATTCCAATCCTAGTTGATTCTTTCAACTTTAAGATTCCGAAGTGAGAATTCTCTTCCCAAATCAACTCTGGACTTCCCGAAATTCAATTCCGACCGTGCGTACAAGTCACAATACTTGAAATGAAGCTACTCATGGACTCAGACATCTGAACGATGCACTAGGGCTCAAAAACGATCGGTCGGGTCATTACATTCTCTCTCACTTAAACATACGTTCGTCCTCGAACATGCTGAGAACTATACTGAAGTAGTCTGAAATCACTGTTTAGCACCTCATGCACCTTCCCGTGCTACCACGACATAGCTGAGCACAATAGCTCAATAAATTCTAAAGATATTCCCTTTTATTCAAGCAAATAAGCCTTAGATCCTGATTCCAACGTCCGGAATTCTATGCCAGGCCTGTTTCCAACATACAATCACCATATCAATCACTACACGTTGTACTCAAACTTGACTGCATAACTTTGCTGGATTCTTACTTTGCATCACTTTACTCATAGGACCACAATAACCCTTCTGATCGAATTAATCGAAATTTCCACGGATCCGATGCTCCCATTGCATCTCATGACCTACATGGGTCTTGCTATAACCTTTACAATACCGACATGACGGAAGAGAGGTTCCAAAATTCATAACCAACTGTTGAATCAACAAATCATTGGGTCTATACCCCTGACAAGGGTCACTGCCTCTTTCTGAACCATCTAATGGTCTTAGCTCCTTAATTCACTTCACATAATCCAATTGCATTTGTCCTAAATCCAATAATCTCGTCTCACCCAGTACGAACTGGTTAGGCAATAAGCCACCTCGGACACAATCAAAAGTCCCATATGATGTTACCATATGCCAATAGGCTACCAATTAGAAGATGATACAGAAGGAAACGAACTCTGAAATGGAGATCTAATTACCCCGCTTGCGAATCATACATGCGATGCGGGTACATGCTAAACGGACACCCCACTCATGAATCATACATGCGATGCTGGCTCATAGCTAGGACGAGCTTTCCTCAAAAAATGGGAATCAGAACACATAAAGGCAAATATGGGAACTGTACTGAACATTACACTGTTGCGGCGTGCAACCCGATCCAAATAACATACCCTTGGCGGCGTGCCAACCGGTCCACACATAGAACTCACATAAGGATATATACATCGGGCCAAGCTGCCCATTACAACAAGATATCAAATTTGGTCACAAGCACGCTAAGTGCGTAATACCATCCCTGAGGGAACATACAGCGCCATAAGCTACGAAACTCAAGCACAACTAAGGTGCAATATATAATCTGAATCTCAAGAGCCATTTTGCTTATAATACGACATTCCCGCACGGATCCTCAACACATACACAATTTCTCAGGCCATCTCACAACTCACACGGCGCAATGTATCACTACATGAAATAGCTGACAATGAGATAACACCCTGACCACTCCTTAAGGAGCGCGTTACTGAAATGAACACAACTGGTCTGATATAAAGCCCTGTTCACATATAAATCAATCCATTGGTCTCAAGCCGATTTCTGGTTGCACCAACTTGGATAATAACCTTTCAAAGGTCCATAGTAACACCCTTTCCCTCATAACACATAAGAACAACCATCATCACAGGAGCAACCTCCTCAGTTCATAACCCGATAACCAAAGTGCCCTCCAGGCCTAAATTCTAAAATTAATGATATTACCACAATCCTCATACTTGGTTTAAATCTTTAGTTAATCAAGTGACTATATGTCACACTTATACAATCTTTCCGTGGGACACGCTCCCATAATCTTCCAAAATAAATAACGGGTCCGCTCATCCAAACCATCGGCCGCATTAACGCTGAAAAACGATCAAGAATCCTTAACCAGGATGCAAATCCTTTTTGACAAAACATCGATCTTTGGTGACTCTGAAGACAACACCAATTTACTTTAATCATTCAACCCTTTCCTTGCTCATCCGAGCCCGTGACATCCTTACCAGCACCAAACTGCAACCTTGATCCTCACTTCGAATTTCCATGCTACTCACTGCACCCAACGTGCCAATATACGATAGAACACAATTTTCATCATCACTCCGAAACCATTATTATTTCAACACTTCATCATATAAGAACCTTGCACTTAACTTACTTCAGGGGAATTATAGCAACACATAGGTGAATTCCCATAACCGCAGAATATGCAAATCTGCGGGTAGTGGTCCAAGCCACCATAGCCCTTTCGGAATCCGCTTCCACTTAACAAGCCATAACAGAAGAATGCTTCTGAACAACATCAATTATGGCGGCCGACAATCCTCACACGTACTGCCACAAACCACACACATAACTTGATCACGCGGAATGATCATTCATAAGCATTATGGCAAAATGTGCCTAGCCTCAAGGCTCTTAGAAGTTCTATTACTAAGCTGAAACAATAGAATATCCTTCCATAAGGTGACTATAATAGTCCAATCAACTATACTAGGAGAATCATCCCGCACCACATTTGAAGTGCTACTTCAATTCTTTAAATTTTCGATTTCTAACAAGCGCTCGCGTCAGGTTGAGTAGGAAGGAACCAAAGGCATAGGCCTCAAAGGAATCGAACTGCACGATAAGGGAATCAAGAAGGGAAGTACTCCTAACAGCCCTGTAGCCTCCCGAGGATACGTACAGACGTCTCCGTACCGATCCGCGAGACTCTACTAGACTTGCTCATGACTCGTAAGACCGACGGGAACCTAGTACTTTGATACCATGTTGTCACGAGCCAAAATCCACTAAGGGCCGTGGTGGCGCCGGACACCTCTGTCAGGCAAGCCAACTAAATTATCAATTAAATTCTCTTTTAATATCTTTAAAAATCGAGGATTTTTCCTTCCATTTCTCATAATTAAAGCAATCTCTACTTCAATTCAAATTAAATAATAATGATTAGTACAAATCTTTCGAAAGCCATCCCAGAACGCGGTGTCACAAGTGCATGAGCAACTACTGATAAGGTAAATAAAATACAACATCTATCCGAAATACAGTGGATAGGGAATAAAATACAAAATGCTGAAAGGAACTACACTAGCTGCGGGTCGCCTCGAGTAATGCAGCTCACCTAGTCCCAGAATCATCCGCGCTGCTACGCCAGTAGGCTGCCAGGAATACATATACATGTGCAACAAAAATGCACAGAAGTGTAGTATGAGTACGTAAACAACATGTACTCAATGAGTTTCCCGCCTAATCTCGAATAAGTAGAGACGAGATGGTCAACTTCGACACTTACTAGAGGTCGATTATCAATATCCTAGAAATGTGATGAAAGATCATGGATTTATGTAGTAGTTCTAATTTGCGAAGCCGGAAAATAGGTAAAACACCTTCAACAATTAATCAAGGGCTTCCAAGGTTTATTCTTTATTATCTTATCAATTTATATCAAGCCACGAAGGCAACTTTCACATTTAAAATTCCCAAACGAAAAATAACATGCACAAATCACACCGAGGCGATGGCCGGTTCCAATAGGAATGTAAAATGTTCATTGCCGAGGGTCGATCGACCCAAACCATAGATGCATCTATTTAATCTTCCGAGGCATTCGGCCCGTTCAATAAATAAACATATACCGTGCTCGAGAATCATGCATGCGACGCAGGTACACATAAAATACATGCTCAAGTAGCCAATTAAGAATTCATCGGGGATATTTATCCAAATAAGACAATTTCTCTTTTTAACAATTCAGGAAAAATGATGTTTAATCTCTTTTTAAATTCCTTCACCAATCCATGGTGATTTAAACAATTCAAGCTATCAATGGGTTTATAATTAATCCATGTATAACATGCTTATGGGTCCTAACTACCCGGACAATAGCATAATAGCAGCTACGCACGGACTCTCGTTACCTCGTGCGTACGTAGCCCCCACAAATAGGAGCACATAATCAATTATTACACCTATGGGGACATTTCCCTCTTACAAGGTTAGAAAGGAGACTCACCTCGCTCCGAAGATCCATAAACGACCTCCAATCCTTCCCGACGACTCGAATCGTTGCCAAATGTTCCGAAACTAGCCAAATAATGGAAAACTAATGAGAATATACTCGAATACTTGTTAACAATTAAAATTATACAAATCCCCATCTTCTCTTAGTGAAATGACAAAAATACACTCGGGCTCACGTGCCCGGATTCCGAAATTTTTCGAAGATAAACTTTGCCCATGACCTTGGGAACTCAAATATACAATTTTATATAAATTCCATACCCGAAATTGCGGTCAAATTCAAAGAAATGTAAATTTCTAGGTCTTCTACCAAAACTTCAATTTTCCATATTTTCCTTGCCTAAATCCATGTATAAATCTTGTATTTAACTCAAAGCTAGCATAAATTACTTACCTCATGACAAGTGGCGAAAATGGCACCTCAAAGCTGCTCCCCATCGACTCTAATGGAAGAAAAATGGGGTTGAAATGAACTCAACCCCGAACTTAAAACATCTCACTGCCTCAGCTGTTTTCGCTTGTGCGAAAATATTTTCGCTTTCGCAGTTCTGCTTCTGCGGACAAAATAACACTTCTACGGTGCTGGGCTCCAGCCCAATTTTCGCTTCTGCGGACGGCCTACCGCATATGCGGTTCCGCTTTCGCAGATCTTGGGCCGCTTCTGCGAATAACTCACCAAGCCCTCCAACTCGCTTCTGCGACTCTTCGACCGCAGGTGCGGTCCCGCTTCTGCGGCTGCTCGACCGCATCTGCAATCCTCTCCATTTTGGTCCTAACCGCTTCTGCAGTTCAATTATTCGCCTCTGCGGGGCCACTTCTGCGGTCCCAATTCTGCAAAAGTGGAAATACCAGAAGCAGCAGCTCCAACTCTTCTTCAAACTCCAAATTCGATCAGTTCGCCACCTGGAATCCACCCGAGGCCCCCGGGACCCCAACCAGTCACAAAACACATTATGGACTTGCTCGAGGCCTCAAATCATATCAAACAACGCTAAAATCATGAATTACACCCCGATTCAAGCTTTATGAACTTCAAAATTCCAAATTTCTACTTCCGGTGTTTAAACCTATCAAATCACGTCCGATCGACCTCAAATTTCGCACACAAGTCATATTTGACATTACGGACCTACTCCAACTTCCGGAATCGGATTTCGACTCCAATATCAAAAGGTCCACTTCAGGTCAAACTTCTTAAAAACCTTCAAATTTCTATCTTTAGCCAAATGACTTCAAAATGACCTACGGACCTCCGAATTCACTTTCGATCGCGCTCCTAACTCCAGAATCACCATACGGAGCTACTCCCAATCTCGGAATTCCAAACAAACCTTGATTACATTGAAATGCACTTCAAACCAAACTTATGAAATTTCTTCCAAAATGCCAACTTCCACAATAGGCGCCAAAACGCTCCCGGGTCATCCAAAACCCGATTCGGGCATATGCCCAAGTCTGAAATCATCATACGAACCTGCTGGAACCTTCAGATCCCGATTCCAAGGTCATTTACTCAAAATTCCAATCCTAGTTGATTCTTTCAACTTTAAGCTTCCAAAATGAGAATTCTCTTCCCAAATTAATCTGGACTTCCCGAAATTCAATTCCGACTGTGCGTACAAGTCACAATACCTGAAATGAAGTTGCTCATGGCCTTAGACTGCTGAACGACGCGCTAGGGCTCAAAAATGACCGGTCGGGTCGTTACAGTTGGATAACCAATATAATTCTTTGCAGAAGCTTCGCCAACCACGCGACCGCTAATCCGCTCACGGGAAATAAATCGCTTGCGAAAATTACTTCCCAACATCTTTCAAATGCTGCTGCACGGGATACAATCACTATGACATCAACCATCAAATCCTGAGTCCAAGCTCACTTTCTAGCTACACCAGTTCGTTCACTCCTCGTGGACATAAATTAAATGTGCGGCAACACCTCCCAAATTTGGAGTTTTGCTGCGTCTTTCTTGATTTCAAGTAGCTCCTTCTCGTTATACCAAATCTCCTGCCGCATAATGGCCTATACTTCAATTTACATCCACAGACTTCAATGGCCAGTCGCTAAAATCCCAGATCATTCCAAACTCTCATTTGGCGCGTAGTCATCCTACTACCAAGCCCATATGCAACATCTGCCCCTCTCCCACTTTGGGCAAACTCGCTTCTTTAATCACCCACTTGACCGTCGCTTCATATACCTGGCCTTCTAGGAAATTTTGACACCACCTGACACTTCCCACACGTCTTTCCTCAAACCTTGCTGCTCATTTGCTGCCTTAAATAAACTCTATCTTCGCGGCACTTGAACCCACAATGGCTGCTAACTTTTAAACCTTTCCAAAGGTCATCTTTATCGATCCGTCAATATTAGGAATCCTGATTCGATCTTAAACCACTGCACCATGCGATATCTGACAGTTGTATTTCCAATACTATTTCACAATATCTTGCCATAAAGGCGAATTGTAGCAGATTGTAACACCAACAAACTCAGTACGTTCAATCAGGACCACGACACCTTCTCATAAAAGAAAACTCTACCACGCTTGCAAATACCAAGTCTCATTACCTCCACCATCCCTCATCTAACTTTTCTTAGTCCGGCTGCCTTTCCCCTGCCGGGAATAAAAACTAAATCCCTTGATTACACGCTGAGTAAACCTCCCTTCAATTCATTCACTGCCCCGACACGTTGGTAAACATCCTACCATCACAACAACGCTGCGGAATAATTGTTCATAAGCATCATGACAACCTGTGCCTAGCCTCAAGACTCTTAGAATTTCTATTATTGAGCTGAAACACTAGAATACCCTACCATAATGCGACTATAATAGTCCAATCAACTATACCGGGAAATCATCCCGCACTACATTTGTAGTGCCATTACAATCCTTCAATTTTCGATTTATCACAAGCGCTCGCGTAAGATTGAGTAGGAAGAAATCAAAGGCATAAGCCTCAAAGGAATTGAACCGCACGATAAGGAAATCAAGAAAGGAAGTACTATTAACAGCCCTGCGGCCTCCCGAGGATAAGTACAGACATCTCCGTACGGATCTGCGAGACTCTACAAGACTTTCTCATGACTCGTGAGACCGACGGGAACCTAGTGCTCTGATACCATGTTGTCACGACCCAAAATCCACTAAGGGTCGTGGTGGCGCCGGACACCTCTGTCAGGCAAGCCAACTAAATTATCAATTAAATTCTCTTTTAATACCTCTGAAAATCTAGGATTTTTCCTTCCATTTTTCATAATTAAAACAATCTCTACTTCAATTCAAATTAAGTAATAACTACTGTACACATCTTTCAAAAATCATCCCAGAACCCGGTGTCACAAGTGCATGAGCATCTATTGATAAGGAAAATAAAATACAACATCTGTCCGAAATACAGTGGACAGGGAACAAATATAAAAATGCTGGAAGGAACTACACTAACTGCGGGTCGCCTCGAACAATGCAGCTCACCTAGTCCCAGAATCATCCATGCTCCTACGCCCAGTAAACCACTAGGGTCACATATACCTGTGCAACAAAAATACATAGAAGTGTAGTATGAGTACGTAAACAACGTGTACTCAATGAGTATCCTGCCTAATCTCGAAGAAGTAGGGACGAGATGGTCAACTTTGACACTCACTAGTGGTCCAATAATAATATACTAAATGTGCGAGGAAATCAGGGATCTTATATATAGCAGTTCTAACTCACAAAGCGAGAAAATAGGTAAACACCTTTAACAAATAATCAGGGGTTCCAAGGTTTATTCTTTATTATTTCATCAGTTTATGTCAAGCCACAAGGGTAAATTTCACGTTTAAAAGTCCTGAAGCAACAAATAACATGCGCAAATCACACCGAGGCGACGACCCGATCCAACAGAAATAAATGTGGATTTTTCGAGGGTCGACGACGAACCTATAGATGCATCTATTTAATCTGCCGAGGCGTTCGGCCCGTTTAAAATAAACACACACAGACAAACAGTCAGTCAAGAAGTCAACATGGAGCAATTATCCAAGAAAGGCCAATTCTCTTTAATAATTTGAGAAAACGAAGCTTAAGTCTTTTTAGAAATCCATTTATTAATTTAATGTGATTTAAGCAATTCAAGCCATCAATGGGTTCACAATTAATCCAAGTATAACATGCTTTTGGGTCCTAGACTACCCGGACAATAGCATAATAGTAACTGCGCACGGACTCTCGTCACCTCGTGCATACGTAGCCCCCACAAATAGGAGCACATAACCAATTTAACTCACCTATGGGGTAAGTTCCCCCTCACAAGATTTGAAAGGAGACTCACCTCGCTCTGAAGACTCGTAGCCGGCATTCTACATTCTTCCGAAGGCTTGAACTAACACACATTACTCCAAAACTAGCCAATGGTTATACAAATCCATTAATATATGCTCAATTAAACTTTACAACCCAATTTGTAACAATTCCTAACCCCAAACGAAAAGTTGACAAAAATGCCCTCGGGCCCACGTTCCCGGAATCTGAAATTTTTAAAAGATAAACTTTGCCCATGACTTTAGGAACTCAAATATATAATTTTCTCTTACTTCCATACTCAAAGTCGTTGATAAATGAATATAATTTTCTAGGTTTTCCTCTAACCCTCAATTTTCTACCCATTTACATGCTAAAATCTATACATAATCAATGTATTTAACTCATAATAGAGGGGGATAACTTACCTTATTATTCATGATGAAAATCCTCTCTTGAAGCTCCCCAAAATCGCCCCAAGCCATGAAAAAATGAGAGAATGAACTCAAATCATGATTTAAAACAACCTTGTTGCCTCCAGGTATTTTGCTTCTGCGGTGCATTTTCCGCATCTGCGGTTGTTGGCCGCTTCTACGGCTTTGGGCAAGAGGGAGCTGGACCGCTTTTGCGGTCTGGGGGTCGCTTAAGCGGAACCGCTTATGCGGTCCCTAGGCCGCTTCTGCGTTTTCCTTAGGCCTGGACCCTTTCCGCTTCTGCGAGATTTCGATCGCATCTGCGGTCCAAGAACCGCAGATGCGGTTATGACAGAAGCAGCAACCTTCAGTCTTCCCAAATTCCATTTTTCGATCTGTTAGCCACACGGAATCCACCCAAGGCCCTCAGGACCTTAACCAAAACTACCAACCAATCCCAAAACACATTAAGGACTTGCTCGAGGCCTCAAATCATATCAAACAACGCTAAAATCATGAATTACACCCCGATTCAAGCTTTATGAACTTTGAACTTTCCAGCATCTACTTCCGATATTTAAACCTATCAAATCAAGTCCGATTGACCTCAAATTTTGCACACAAGTCATATTTGACATTACGGACCTACTCCAACTTTCTGAATCGGATTCCGACCCCGATATCAAATAGTCCACTTCCGGTCAAACTTCTCAAAAACCTTCAAATTTCTATCTTTAGCCAAACGGCTTCAAATGACCCACGGGCCTCCGAATTCACTGACGATCGCGCTCCCAACTCCAGAATCACCATACGGAGCTACTTCCAGTCTCAGAATTCCAAACGGACATCGATAACACTAAAATACACTTCAAGCCAAACTTAAGAAATTTCTTCCAAAATGCTAACTTCCACAATAGGCGCCAAAACACTCCCGGGTTATCCAAAACCCGATCCGGGCATACACCCAAGTCCGAAATCATCATACGAACCTGCTGGAACCTTCGGATCTTGATTCCGAGGTCGTTTACTCAAAACTCAAATCATAGCCATTTCCTCCAACATAAGGCTTTCGAAATGAGAATTTTTATTTATATTTAACTCCGATCTTCATGAATTTCAATTCCGACCATGCGTATAAGTCACAATACCTGAAATGAAGCTACTCATGGCCTCAGACTGCTGAACGACGCCCTAGGGATCAAAACAACCGATCAGGTCGTTACAGCAGCAGAGATTTCCTTCTTCGCGAATGCGAGAACCTCTAAGCGAATGCGAAGAACAGAGTCCCTGAGGCCAAATCCTTCTTTGCGAACGAGAGAGGATCCTCGCGAACGCGAAGAACAACACTAGATACCAGCACCAGCTATTTCAAAACAGCCCGAAATGATCTGAAACCACCCCGAAACACACCCGAGACCCCCGGGGCCCCGTCCAATCACACAAACCAGTCCCATAACATAACACGGACCTGCTCGAGGCCTCAAATCACATCAAACAACATCAAAATAATGAATCACACTCCAATTCAAGCTTTATGAATTTTGAAATTTTAAACTTCTACATTCGATGTCGAAACCCGTCAAATCACGTCCGATTGACCTCAAATTTTGCATACAAGTCATATTCGACATTACGGACCTACTCTAACTTCCGGAATCAGAGTCTGACCCCGATATCAAAAAGTCCACTTCCGGTCAAACTTCTCAAAAACCTTCAAATTTTTATCTTTAGCCAAATGACTCTAAAATGACCTACGGGCCTCCGAATTCACTTTCGATCGCGCTTCTAACTCCAGAATCACCATACAGAGCTACTCCCAGACTCGGAATCCCAAACGGACATCGATAACACTGAAATGCACTTCAAGCCAAACTTATGAAATTTCTTCCAAAATGCTAGCTTCCATAAGCTAAAACGCTCCCGGGTCATCCAAAACCCGATAAGGGCATACACCCTAGTCCGAAATCATCATACAAACCTACTGGAACCTTCATAACCCAATTCCGAGGTCATTTACTATGATATCTAATCTTAGTTGATTCTTTCAACTTAAAGCTTCCAAAACGAGAATTCTCTTTCCCAATCAACTCCAAACTTCCCGAAATGAAATTCCGACCATGCGCACAAGTCATCATACCTGGAGTGAAGCTGCTCATGGCCTCAGACTGTTGAACAGCGCGCTAGTGCTCAAAATAACCGGTTGGGTCGTTACATTCTCTCCCACTTAAATATATGTTCGTCCTCGAACGTTTCGAGAACTACACTAAAGTAGTTTGAAATCACTGTTTATCACATCGAGCACCTACCCATCCTACCACAACTCAGCTGAGCACCCTAGCTCGATCACTTCGAAGATATTCTTTTTCACTTAAGAAAATAAGCCTTAGAGCCCAATTCCAACATCCGGAATTCTCTGCTAGGCCTGTTTCCAACATACGATCACCATATCAATCACTACACGCTGTACCCAAACATGACTGCACAATTTTTGTTGAATTCACACCTTGCATCACTTTACTCACCGGACCACAATAATATGTTCTGATCAACTTAATCAAAATTCCACGAATCTGATGCTCCCATTGCATCTCATGACATACATAGGTATTACTCTAACTCTTAGAATGCCGCCACAACAGAAGAGATGTGTAGAAATTCATAACCAACTGGCGAATCAACAAATCATTAAGTCTATACTCCTAACAAGAACCATCACTTCATTCGGAACCGAATAATGGCCTTAGCTCCTTATTGTACTTCATATAATCAGATTGCACGGATTTTAAATCCAATAATCTTGTCTCACCCAGTATGAACTTCTCAGGCAATAAGCCCCCCGAACATGATCAAAAAGTCTCATATGACGCCACAATGTGCCAATAGGCTGCCAATTCGAATGGGTTACAGAAAGGAAAATGAATTCTGAAAAGGAAATCTAATTACCCCACTCGTGAATCATACATGTGACGCGGGCACATTGCTAACACGAGTTTTCCTCAGACAATAGGAAACAAAACACATAAAAAAAGATATAGGGAATTGTACTGAACATCACATTGTTGCGGCGTGCAACCCGATCCAAATAACATACCCATGGCAGCGTGTCATCCGATCCACACAACATAACTATGGCAGCGTGCCACCCGATCCACACGTAGAACTCACATAAGGAGATGCACATCGAGCTAAATTGCTCATTACAACGAAATACCGAATTTCAGTCATAAACACGCTAAGTGCATAATACCATTCCCTGGGGAGACATATAATGCTATAAGTCACAAACTCGAGCACAACTGAGGTGCGATATACAATCTGAATCTCAAGAGCCATCCTGCTCATATAACCTCACCTCTATGCGGAACCTCAACACATAAGAACATCACCGAGTTGTCTCACAACTAGCACAACATAATACATCATTACATGAAATAGCTAGCAATGTAATAACACCCTGACTACCCTTCCATAAGGAGCGCATTGTTGAAATGAACACATCTGGCCTGATATAGAGCCCATATTCATTTTTAAATCCATCCATCGACATCAAGTCGATCCTGATCGTACCAAGCTAGGTCAATAACCTTTCAAAGTTCCAAACTAACTTCCCTTTTCTCATAATACACAAGAAAACCCATCACAATCGGAGTAATCCTCCATAGTCCACAACCCAATAGACGGAGTGCCCTCCAGGCATCAATTCTCAATTTAACGACATCTCTACAATCTTCATACTTGGTTTAACTCCTCAATCAATCAAGTGGCTACATTCCACACTTATACAACCTTCCCGTGGGGCACGCTCCCATGATCTTTCATGACGAATAACAAGTCTGCACACCTAAACCACCGGCCGCACTAACGCTGAAAAGAGATCAAGAATCCTTAGCCAGGATGCAAAGCCTTTTTCACAAAACACTGATCTCATGTGACACTGAGAACAATACCAAATTACTTTATACATCGAAACTCTTTTCCTGCTCATCCGAGTTCGTGACATCCTTATCAACACCGAACTGCAACCTTGATCCTCACTTCAAATTCCATACCACTCACTGCACCCAACATGCTAATATACGATAGAACACGATTTTTATCATAACTCCGGAACAACTAATAGGTTAACGCTTCATCACATAAAAGCTTTTCACTTAACTTATTTCCGGAGAATCATAGCAACACACAAGTAAATTCTCATAACCGTAGAATATGCTAATCTCTAAGTAGTGGTATAAGCCACCACAACCCTTCCGGGATCTGCTTGCATGCAACAGGCCATAATAGTAGAAGACTTCTAAATAACATCAATTACGGCGGCCGACGAGCCTCATACGTACTGACATAACTCACTTTCATAACTTGATCACGCTGAGGGAACTGATCTCTACCACTAATATTCCAACTCAACTATGGCTAACCAATCTATCTTCTTTCGATTTACCCTGATTGCCTTATAAACAATAACAACTCCATTCCACACATAGCAAACTCCATCCACACTCATCCCGAGGCCATGCTATCTCAAATCCCATGAATCATTTCATATTTCCCAAATGCTACACTGCAAGTCAAGACATCATAGAACATCCTGGGCCTCTTCTCATAAGCTGCTACCAAGCTTGAATCTTAACCGTACCTATAGGCTTAAAACCATTAGGTACCACACTTTACCCCTTGAATCTTAGGATCATTACTGAAAGCCACCCGCTCTGACTTGGCCCCAAATATGATCAACTCCATGAATCTAATAGCACATGGATATCCTCTCGACGAAGCACCAGGCATAATCATTTCCCTTGAAACCCACATCTATACAAGGCATAAATCCTGAATCCTTCCCCAAGTCTGAACATGAGCCAATAAGACCGACCAAATCACCCTTTGACTATTCCTTTGCTCAAATTACCACTTGTGTTCTTTTCTCGTAGCCGAAATAACCCAATAATATGCTAACAACCAGAAAACCTCGCAGGTACTTAACCATGCAACCCAATCATAGGCGGTGGGACTCTCCCACTTAGCTTGAAGCCACTATTACACAACTCTAGAACTCACCGGAATTCCTTATCTTTTATTGACATAACCTTGCGCAATCAACCACCCAAATTATCGAATTCTTTCTCTAAAACCCCCTTTTTATACTCTGAATCATCAACCACATTCGCATGGCCGATCTCTTTGTTGTATATTAGCCCATACTTCGGATTAGATCCGTAGACCCCAATCACCAATCACTAAAATTCCCAAATCGATCCAAACTCTCCTTAAGGCGCATAGTCATCCTACCACCAAGCCCCTATGCAGCTCCGCCACTCTCCCACTTTGGGAAAACTCACTTCTTTAATCAACTACTCGACCTGCGCTTCTTATACCTGGCCTTCTAGAAGTTTTAAACACCGCCTGACACTTCCCACGTGTCCTTCCTTATGCTTTGCTGCTCAATTGTTGCCTAAAAAAATCTATCTTCGTAGTAGCACTTGAACCCACCAATCGGTACTAACTTTAAACCTTTCCAAAGATCATCTTTCTCGAGCCATCAACACTAGGAACACCGATTCCATCCTGAACCACCGCAACACGTGATCTCTGACCATTGCTTCTTCAATACTGTCCCGTAATATCTTTCTCCAAAGGCGAGTTGTAGAAAATCATAACACCGACGAACTTAGTACATTCAATAAGGACAAGGACACCTCATCATAGATGAAAACTCCATCACGCCCGCAACTACCAAGTCTTGTTACCCCATCAACCCAAACCTGAACATTCTCAGTCCCATTGTCTGTCCCCTTCCGGGAATAAAATATCAAATCTCTAGATCATGCATTGAGTAAACCTCCCTTCAAGCCATTCACTGCCTCGACACGTAGGCAAACATCCTACCATCATATCAATACCACGGAATAATCGTTCATAAGCATCATGGAAACCTGTGCCTAGCCTCAAGGCTCTCAGAAGTACCGCTACTGAGCTGGAACAATAGAATATCCTTCCACAAGGCGACAATAATGGCTCACACAACCCCGTAGGGAGAAACTCCCCGCACCACATTCGTAGTACCATTAAAATTCTTCAATTCTCAATTTATAACAAGCGGTTCGTGCCGCGTAAGATTGAGTAGGAAGGAAACAACGGCATAAGCCTTCAAGAATCAAATTGCACGATGAGGAATCAAGAAAAGAAGTCCTCCTAACAGCCCTGTAGCCTCCCGAGGATAAGTACAGATGTCTCCGTACCGATCCGCGAGAATCTACTAGACTTGCTCATGACTCGTGAGAACCTAGGAACCTAGTTCTCTGATACCGTGTTGTCACGACCCAAAATCCACTATGGGTCGTGGTAGCGTCGGACACCGCTGTCAGGCAAGCCAACCAAATACTTAATTAAACTCCAATTTTAGCATTTGTAATCATTTTCTTTATACATAAAATAACAAATAATGAACTTTACATAAATAACCATGAATTCTTTAATAAACTTAATATTGAACAATCCTACAACCATCCCAGAACTCGGTGTCACAAGTGCATGAGCATCTACTAAGAAGGAAATGAAATACAACATTCGTCCGAAATATAGTGGACAGAAAGTAAATAGAATACACTGGAAGGGACTATACTAGCTGCGGGCCGCCTCAAATAATGCAAGTCACCTAGTCCCAGTATTGTCCGTGCTGCTACGCCCAATAGGCCACTAATAACACATGAGTCTGTGCAACAAAAATGCACAGAAGTGTAGTATGAGTATGAAAAAAACATGTACTCAGTAAGCATCCCGTCTAATCTCGAAGAAGTAGAGATGAGATGGTTGACTTGACACTCAGTAGAGGTCCAATAATAACATTTTATTAATGCGAATAGTCATGGATTTATTAAAAATGACAGTAATTTCAATAAGTCACGAACAGGTAAAAGTTCATTTTTATTCTAAAGGTCTCCGGATTCATAATCCATTAATTTTCAATTATCTCAAGTCGAGGAGAGAAAATATCAATCTCAAATAATCTCAAGGCAACATTACAAGCATGCGCAAATCAGGCCGAGGCGTAAGACCCGATCCAACAGAAAATAAACTGTGCACTGCCGAGGGTCGAATGGCGCGAACCATAGATGAATCTATTACGCCGCTCGCGAACTATCCTGCGACGCGGTCAACAAAATAAACAAATACCCTACTCGCGAATCATACATGCGATGCAGGTACACATAGAAATAGATGCTCAAATAGCCAATTAGGAATTTATCGGGAAATATTTATCCAAATAAAAGCCAATTCTCTTTTAACAATTTAAGAAAATGAAGTATAATCCTTTTAGAAATTCATTTACTAATTCAATGTGATTTAAGCAATTCAAGCTGACAATAAGTTTACAATTAATCCAAGTATAGCATGCTTTTGGGTCCTAGACTACCCGGACAATAGCATAATAGTAGCTACGCACAGACTCTCGTCACCTCGTGCATACGTAGCCCCCACAAATAGGATCACATTACCAATTAACTCACTTGTGGGGACAATTCCCTCTTATAATGTTAGAAAGGAGACTCACCTCGTTTCGAAGATCCATAACCGGCATTCCACGCTCTTCCGAAGACTCCAATCGATGCACAAAGCTCCAATGCTGGCCAATAATAATACCAATCCATTAATATATACTAAATTACTCCTAATGATCCAATTCATAGCAATTCCTAACCCTGATCAAAAAGTTAACAAAATTGCCCTCGGGCCCACATGCCCGAATTCCTAAATTTTTTGAAGATAAAGTTTACCCATGAACTCACGAACTCAATTATATGATTTTCTCTTAATTCCATATCCAAAATTGTGGTCAAAATCCAAGAATATAAATTTCATAGGTTTTGTTCAAAATCCCAAAATTTCTACAAATTTACATGATTTTCCATGTTAAAATCTAGATATAATCCAAGTAATTAACTTGCAATAGGTAGGAATTACTTACCTTGACATGGATGATGAAAATGGAGCTCCAAAATCGCTCCTAGGTCGACTCCCATGGAGGAAATGAGATGATATGAACCAAACCCATTTCTTTACACTTATACACTGCCCCTACGACTCTTCTTTTCGTTCGCGAGACCCCCATCGTGTTCGCGAAGAAGAAAGTTTCCAAAAACCATTATCGAAACTCTCCTTAGACAACCTCTAGTATAATGAACATAACTTTTCGTAAAAACCTCCAAATGACAAATGGTTTAATTTTTTGAAAATATACTTCAAGATCTCCAACTTTTATGTTTTGGTCATCTCCCAATTCCTTATAGATTTTGAGATATAAGAAGTCAAAGTCATCCCTGTGCAACACAATTTCTTCTTCATCTTACCGGACAGCCTATAGTGTACCAGCCATATGTTTTTATACACAGATCCAAATGCTAAATGGTTTAAATTTTTAAAAACTAGACACAAAAGGATACATCTTGACTTTTGGATCATCTCGAAATTCATTTTAGATTGCAAGATATGAGCCTCCAAAGTCAGACCTGTGCAGCAGAGATTTCCTTATTCGCGAACGCGAGAACCTCTACGCGAATGTGAAGAACAGAGTCCCTGAAGCCAAATCCTTCTTCGCGAACGCGAGAGGATCCTCGCGAACACAAAGAAAAACACTAGATACCAGCACCAGCTATTTTAAAACAACACAAAATTATCCGAAACCACCCTGAAACACCCCCGAGGTCCCCGAGGTCCCCGAGGTCCCGTCCAATCACACAAACCAGTCCCATAACATAACACGGACCTGCTCGAGGCCTCAAATCACATCAAACAACATCAAAATAATGAATCACACTCCTATTCAAGTTTTATGAACTTTGAAATTTTAAACTTCTACATTTGATGCCGAAACCTGTCAAATCACGTCCGATTGACCTCAAATTTTGCACACAAGTCATATTCGATAATACAGACCTACTCCAACTTCCGGAATCGGAATTCAACCTCGATATCAAAAATTTCACTTCCGATCAAACTTCTCAAAAACCTTCAAATTTCTATCTTTAGCCAAATGACTCTAAAATGACCTACGGGCCTCCGAATTCACTTCCAAGCACGCTCCCAACTCCAAAATCACCATACAGAGCTACTCCCAAACTCAGAATCCTAAACGGACATCGAAAACACTGAAATGCACTTCAATCCAAACTTATGAAATTTCTTCCAAAATGCTAGCTTCCACAATAGGGTCCAAAACGCTCCTGGGTCATACAAAACCCGATCCGGGCATATACCCAAGTCCGAAATCATCATAAAAATCTACTGGAACCTTCAGAACCCAATTCCGAGATCGTTTACTCTGAAATACAATCTTAGTTGATTCTTTCAACTTAAAGCTTCCAAAACGAGAATTCTCTTTCCAAATCAACTTCGAACTTTCCGAAATGAAATTCCGGCCATGCGGACAAGTCATAATACCTGAAGTGAAGCTGCTCATGGCCTTACACTGATGAACAGTACTCTAGAGCTTAAAACGACCGGTTGGGTCGTTATATTATTGAAAAGGAAATAAAACTAATTAGAGTTTTAAGAGAACACAAAAGAGCATTAGGGTGGACTATAGCTGACATCAAAGGAACCAGTCCAGTTATTTGCACGCATAGGATCCTTATGGAAGAAAATTACAAACCAATAGTCCAACCATAATGGAGACTGAATCCAACAATGCAAGAGGTTGTCAAGAAAGAAGTGGTGAAACTTCTAGCGGCAGGTATCATTTATCCAATATCTGATAGCCCTTGGGTAAGTTCGGTACTGGTAGTACCAAAGAAAGGAGGTATGACCGTAATAAAACATAAAAATAATGAACTTATACCTACTAGAACAGTCATAGGATGGAGAGTTTGTATTGATTACAGACGACTTAATGATGGCACGAGGAAAGATCATTTTCCTTTGCCTTTTATTGACCAAATGCTTGAAAGAATTGCAGGGCATAGTTTTTATTGTTTTCTTGACGAATATTCAGGGTATGATCAGATACCAATAGCTCCCGAAGATTAGGAGAAAACCACATTCACATGCCCCCAAGCTACGTATGCTTACAGAAGAATACCATTTGGACTATGTAAGGCTCCTGCTACATTTTAGCGTTGCATGTCGGCAATTTTCTCAGATATGACTGAAAGGTTTCTTGAAATTTTCATGTATGATTTCACACTTTTTGGTAAGACATTTGAAGATTGTCTCTATCATTTAACTTTGGTGCTTAAAAGATGCGAAGAGACAAATCTAGTTCATAACTGGGAAAAGTGTCACTTTATGGTAACCGAGGGAATTATTTTAGGACATAAAATCACTGCTAAAGGAATAGATGTTGATAAAAGCTAAAATTGATCTTATATCAGGATTACCCCCTCCCACCACTATTAAAGGTATTAGAAGTTTCTTAGGGCATGCAGGTTTTTATAGAAGGTTCATAAAAGACTTTTCAAAAATTTCAAAATCTCTGACTAACCTACTGATGAAAGATGTGAAATTTGAATTTTCAGATAATTGCAGAAAAGCATTTGAGTTTCTCAAAGAACAATTGACTAATGCTCCAATTGTTGTCTCTCTTGATTGGAGCCAGCCATTTGAAATAATGTGTGATGCAAGTGATATAGCAGTAGGAGCGATATTGGGACAAAAGAAAAATAAGATCTTTAGACCCATATACTATGCCAGCAGACCCCTCAATGAAGCTCAAATGAATTACGCAACATCCGAGAAAGATTTATTGGTAGTAGTATTTACATTTGACAAATTTCGTTCTTATTTGATAGGAACGAAGGTTACAGTGTTCACCGATCATGCAACCTTAAAGTATCTATTAGCAAAGAAAGACGCTAGACCTAGATTGCTAAGATGGATACTCCTTTTGCAAGAATTTGATCCCGAAATAAAAGACAGAAAAGGTTCAGAAAATCAGGTAGCTAATCATTTGTCACATTTAGAGAATCCTCCTACTGAAATACTAGATATCCAAGAGGAATTTCCTGATGAGCATACTTTTCAGTCGTGAGGGTTGTAACTAAACCTCCTTGGTTTGCTAATATTGCCAATTATTTAGCGGGGGAGGGGGGTAGATTCCAAAAGATTTGTATTACGATCAAAGAAAAAAGCTTAAAAAAGAGGCTAGACATTATTACTGGGAAGATCCTTATTTGTTTAAATTTTGTGCAGATGACATAATTAGGAGATGTGTACCTGAAACAGAAATGAACAATATTTTAAGTCACTTCCATGATGGAACTGTAGGAGGACACTATGGAGGAAGAAAGACAGCAGCTAAAGTACTTGAAGCTGGATTTTTCTGGCCTACTCTATTCAACGATGCAAGGAACTATGTTCCCAATTGCGATAAATGCCAGAGAATCGGTAACATTTCAAAAAGGGATGAAATGCCTCTTGACTCTATTTTTGTGTGTGAAATTTTTTATGTTTGGGGCATTGATTTTATGGGTCCTTTTCCTCCTTCAAATGGCTATGAATATATTTTGGTAGCTGTTGACTATGTTTTAAAATGGGTAGAAGCAGTTGCTACTAGAAAAAATGATGCTCATATTGTTTGTGCTTTTCTCAAGAAAAATATTTTTTCTAGATTTGGAACTCCACGAGTTATAATAAGTGATCAAGGAACTCATTTTCTAAATAGATAATTCGCTAGTTTATTGTCAAGATATGGAGTAACTCATAAAACAGGAACTCCATATCATGCTCAAACAAGCGGGCAAGTTGAAGTATCCAACAGAGAATTAAAAAGAATTTTAGAAAAAACTGTTGGCTCTTCTCGAAAAGATTGGTCTTTAAAGTTAGATGATGCTTTATGGGCATATAAAACTGCTTTCAAAACTCCCATAGGCACATATCCTTATAGACTAATTTTTGGAAAAGCTTGTCATTTACCTGTGGAATTAGAGCATAAAGCATATTGGGCTATAAATTTGTTGAATCTAAACTTGGCAGATGCAGGTAAAAATTGTCTATTGCAGCTTGATGAGTTGGAAGAGTTCAGACTTACAACATACGAAAAGGCTAAATTATATAAGGAAAATACAAAAAAAATGGCATGACAAGCTCATCCGCCATAAAGATTTTAAAGTTGGAGATCAAGTTCTGTTGTACAATAGCCGATTGAGATTATTTCCAGGAAAGTTTAAGTCACGCTGGACATGACCGTATACTGTAACAGAAATTAACCCCTATGGTACCATTGAAATACAACATACAGACGGGGGGGACAGGCTTCAACAATCCTTTTTGCCTAATTTTTAAAATAAGTCGAGCTGGCGACATTTAACTCAGAACTATTTTCTTCCCTCTCTTTAATCCTTTAAGTAATTTTGAGTAGTAACATATAATATTTCCTTTTTAGTAAATATATATATAATTAAATTAATTTTTCTTCTTATAAAAAGAAGTTAAAAAATAATAATAATTGCATGTTTGTATTTTATATATATATATATATATATATATATATACATCTATATATATAGATGTATATATATAGATGTGTATGTAGTATGAATTAATATATTTTGCCATGATGAAAAAAAATACTCCCATGATTTAGACAATGAAAGGTTTCTCCTATCATGAAAAAGAATATTTCTTTGCTATAATCTTGTCTTTGTTATATGAGAGAAACTTTGAGAAGCCAAGAAAAAGAAATGAAGCTAAAATCAGAAAAAAACAGGGAAGCTCCTTTATCTTCTTTTACTGTTAATTTATTTTGTCATGAGGACATGACATTATTTAAGCTTGGGGGTAGAGGAATATATTTGTTATATGTGTTTTGTTTTTAGTTATACATATAAGAAAAAATTTAAAAAAAACTGGAAAAAAAACAAATTTGAGTTGCCTTTTTCCTAAGGCAACTTACTTCATGTACTTCCATGGATTTCTTGTTCGGTTCTTTGCCATGGTCGCAATATTTTGAATCGAACATTTTTTTTAGATTTTAGTTATTTTAACTTATTTTGGTAAATAAGTTGGCTAAACTTGATTTGACTTGAAAAGTATGACACTTAAAAAAAGACAAATTTGATTAAGTACACGGGTTTTATGATCACTTTTCTAAGCTCATACCTACTTATTGGTGATTGAAATCATAGTTTTCGTTAGCCCAAGTGTATTGTGTTGTTAGCTTATATTGTCTAGTTATCCTGCTTATCTGGAAATCTAGACTTGCCTTGAATGTGGATTGAGGCAAAATTCTAGGTAGATCTTGAGTTAAGAAATGAACGTAGGCCTTCTTTGTTGAGCCATAACCTAACTTGACCTACCTTAATGATTTTTATCCCTAGTTAGCCCAGTTGAGCCTAAATAAATTATCTCCTATTTTGTTGATCACCAAGCTTTAACCCTTAGCCTGTTTGTTGTTATGACTTGTTCTTTGTTCGCCCAATTCCCTTTTGGGCACTTTAAGAGTTGATCTGAATGTAAAAATCTAGGCGTGACGTATAATTGTAAAAATAATTGGTGAAAGAATAATTGTTTGAGTTTGTCAATCTTTTGAGATGTTGCCATGAGAACTGAAAACGAAAGTTGCATATGAAATTCTTTAAAAAAAAGAGAGAAGAAAAAGGGAGAGGATAGCAACAAACAAATGTAGGCATCTCCGTCAAAAAAATGTGAAAGGGATGAAACAAAATAGAGGTTATTGTTTAAATTATAGCAAAGACAATTGTGCTTAAGTGATAAAATAAAGTGTAGTGACCATAGGGAATTTAAGTCACTATTATCCATATGTATCATACCTATCCCTAAACCTACATTACAACCATGCAAAAGTCCTACATGATCTCGACTCAAAGACTCCTACATTAGTGGAGAACCACATGATAGTCTAGACTATGGCAATTTCCAGTAGCTTGAGGTACTTCTTTGTTGAGAGAGAGTGAATTTTTCTATCTATGCCCTTCCTTGTTCTACATCTATATATTGTGTGATATATGGGCATTTCTCTTCATTTGGTGAGACACACTAGGGATTAAGAAATATTATGATTTCAGTTCACAATAGGTGAATATGAGTATGGTTAAAAGTTGTCTGAACTTGTGAATTGGTCTTAGTTACTTTTTTTTTGGGGAAAGGTCTCATAATTTTGGTTAAATTGTTTAGCTAATATGTTTAGTTATTTTATTTGCTCGAGGACGAGCAAATATTCAAGTGTGGGAGAATTTGATAAGTGCATTTAATTGATTTTTAACATATATTTTCTTTGAAAAAACACAAAAAAAATTATCATATTCTTCCATACTTTGTCTAAATTATGCAAGAAAGGTTAAAGAAGCATTGGTCCAAGAACGAGAAGATTACAGAGCAAAAAATTAGAAAAAAGGACAAGCTAAAGCAGAGTAAAATATGGTGCTAAAGAAAGACGTGATTTGCCATGACAAAAAGGACAACCGACTCACAATCGGCTACAACAAACTATAACCGACTCACAACCGGCTACAATAAACCATAACGGATCCATAACCAAAGAAGCTCATAACCAAGAGTAACAAGGCCACAACCAGCCATGACAAGTTCATATCCAAAAGATAATTGAAAATCTTGTCATGGCTTGCCTATAAAGAGGCATCGTTCGTGAAGGAAAAAGAGAAGAAATCGGAGAAGTGTAATATTGAGCAGAAAGTTTTTCCTTTCTCTTTGTTCTTTAGTTTTATTTCTATTTCTTCTTTTAGCCATCACACTGGTTTCATTTCTAGTTCCGAACAAATTGTAGTATTGAAAATTACTCTAGTTCCTGTTTTTAATTAAATAGGAAAAATTATTCTCTTGAATATTTCGTTCTATTTTCTTATTTAATGGGCAAAACTATTTTCGTTGTCGGTATTAACTCCATTATGGAGTAACTTTTCTTGTGTTGGAAAAATGACGGATCTTAATATTTTCATATAATAGCATATATTATTCTTCAATTTCACATACTTGAGCTGAAGCTTTTTATTTAAATTTTATCTGCTTTATAGTTGGATGTTATTTAATTTGTTAACATCTATCTATTTAGTACTACATATTAACTTCTTACTAATTCTGTAATCGAAAGAGGCAGAAGAGGTAATAGTTAATTTTGGTATTGATAGATGTTAACCTATATTTAGTGACATCTAGCTCTTATATGTTAAAATTGATTCTACTTTTATTTGTAATCGGAAGAGGCGAATATTGTAGTAATCAGCTATAACAAGTAGGGTAACCGAAAGGCACTTACTAAAAAAAGAGCATGCTTTAGTTCAAGTATATATTTCTGGTTCTTTAATATTACTATTTTTATTATTAAATTGTATAACCGAGAGGAGTGCACTTAATTGTTCAACTATAGTAATAATATATAAATGTAATCGCGTGAGGCATTTATACATTTATGAGAAATAGAAGTTGAAGAATAAATGTATTTACTATATAATAAAAAATATTAAGTGAAGTCAGGATCCCAACACCTTTTTATTATATCTTTAAAAAACAAAAAATATTTTCTATTGCTCCATTCATGCATTTTTAGTTAGTTAATTTAAAACTCAACTCTTTCTGATTTTCTCAAATAATAACTAAAACAAGAAATATCTGTAGAATAGATAAACCAATCTCTGTGGGTTCGACATCTTTCTATACTATTATTTGACAGAGTACGAGTTAAAATTTTATATACGCTAGACACTCGTCAACAAGACAACAATAATCATAAGGAACCCCGGCAAGGGAACAATAATATCAACAAATATCCCGGTAAGGAAACAATGATATTTCAACAATATCCCGACAAGGGAGAAACAACTATAACCAAACTTGTTACAACACCTAACTACCTCAGCTATAACTAAACTAGTTACAACACCTAACACAAAGAATCATCAACCTTAGCATCCGTAACATCAATTAAGAACACAATGCAAGGGAACCACAACTCAACAATAGCCCGACAAGGGGGCAACATAATGATCTCTTCTCTTTCTCACTTTTACTTCACAACTCGAACCAATGCTCTAGAGTTTCAATTTTTCACTTATACTTTCATAATTCGTTATACAAATGGAGTCAACGCTCCTTAATGTTCATAGGTTACAATTCTTTCCACAACTTTACACAACAAATATAAATCTTCACCAAGGCATGAATAACACAACGAAATCATGAAAATCACAATATAGGACTCACGGTCATGCTTGACACCAACGTATAGATACTCGTCACCATGCCTATACGTCGTACTCAACAAGAAGTAAATACCAAAAAAGACATAACTCCTAATCCCTCAAGCTAAGTTTAGACCAAGCACTTACCTTAAACATTCACGGCCAACTCAAGCCTCAAACACTGCCTTTCCTTTCGAACTCGACTCCAAATCAATCGTATCTATACATAATCGACTTTGTAGCATCAATAAACGCTAAAAAATTCAATTCCAATGCCTAATTATATCTTTCTTATCATTCTTCCCAAAAATTGACCCCCGCGACCGCTTGGTCAAAACACGAGGTTTGAACCAAAATCTGATCCCCCATTTATCCACGAGCCCGAACATATAATTATTTCCAAAATTCGAACCCCAAAATGAGGTCTAAATCACAAATAATTAAAAATCCCTAACTCTACCCAAATCCCTAATTTTCTACCCTTAATCTCATGTTTTAGGCCTAGAAATCTAGTAGGTATTGATAAAAATGGAAGAAAACAAGTTAAAGATTACTTATCCAAGAGATTATGGTGAGGAAATGCTTCAAAAATCGCCCAATAGCTTTGAAGAAGAATAGGTTTATGAAAATTTATGAAAATCCCGTAAGTGTTCTATTTTGGTCTTTTAAAAATTACTGGGCAAAAACACTCGTCGCGTTCGCGGCAGGCCCATCGCGTTCGCGATGGGTTAGGCTTGATAAGCCTTTGCGTCCGCGGAATAAGGCTCGCGTTTGTGGAGTAGAAACTCCTCGAGCCTCGCATTCGCGTTCCAGATATCGCATTCGCGTAGGGTAATTGCCCCACCCCATGCCCAGGCTCAATTGGCCTTCACGTTCGCGTGGCCAGGACCGCGTTCGCGAAGGGATAACCCCCCACTGCCTTGCGTTCGCGACCTGTGCTACGCGTTCGCCTAGAAGGAATCTGGAACCTGGGATAATTTCCTTACGCATTCGCAAGGGGGACCACACAAACGCGAAGGGTGAAATCCCTGGGCACTCAACAGCAAAAACCTGCAACTTTTCTTAAGTCAAAAACTTCCCGAAACACACCCAAGCCCTCGAGGCTCCTAACCAAATATACGTACTAACTCAATGGCATCATGCGAACTTATCTGTGCGATCAAATCGCCAAAATAACATCATTAATAACGAATTAATCCTCAAAAGAAATATTTCAAAACTTCTTAAACCTCAAATTTTGCAATTTATGTCCTAATCACGTCAAATAACATTCGTTTTTCACTAAATTTCACATGATCGTCTTAAATCATATATAAGACCTGTATCGGGCGTCGGAAACAAAATACGGGCCCGATACGAACATGTTCTAATCATATTTTATTTCAATTTCCTTTAAACAAATTTCAGAAAATAATTTTCTTTAAAATTTTATTTCTCGGGCTTGGGACCTCGGAACTCGATTCCGGGCACACGCTCAAGTCCCATATATTTCTACGGACCCTCCGGGACCGTCAAATCACGGGTCCGAATCCATTTACCCAAAATATTGACCGAAGTCAAATTTATTCATTTTATAGCCAAGTTTTACCATTTTTTTTTACAGATTTTCATATTTAAGCTTTCGGCTACTCGCCCAGACTGCGCACGCAAATAGAGGTGGTTCTATATGAGGTTTTTAAGGCCTCAAAAATATATAATTTAATTTAAAAGCAAGTGATGGCCTTTTGGGTCATCACAGTAGTAAATATTGGTATTATTTTCTGCTGAGTCAAAAATTAAAAAATATTTTATTTTTAATATAAAATTTTGAAGTCAATATTTTATTTAGTTGATCAACATATTTATTTATGCTAGATAAGATATCTTATTAATTCTATCGTGTGATTTGCACAAATTGCATTTTAATCTAATGATAGAAATATTTCTCTTATCAAACGCACTACTATTACTATTGGGATTGATAACCAAGTGTTCAAAAAGAACCAAATCATCTTTTATTGGATGTTGTTCTTCATTTTCCACACGAAGGAAGAAGACGCCGAATACTGGATCTGTTCTTACTTTATATTTTTGGTAAGTTGAATCTTTTTCGTTTGAGGCCAGAAGTATAACCTTTGCAAGATAGATTTTACAGTCTCTGCTTTTGTTAATTTTGGAACTACTGGTAGTACCTTACAGTCACCTCCCAAACCATTAATTTTTCACCAAACGGTTAATTAATATCCAATATATCTCTAAAACTTCAGGCAATTATTTCGATTGTTTGACACTTAGCCATAAGTGCTTCATCCCATATTATCAATTTTGCTTTCATCATAAATTTAGCACCATTGTTGTGCTTTGATATATTTGTGATGGTTATTTAAGTTGTTTGAAGAGGTATATCAAATCTAAAGTGGGTGGCCTCACAATAAAATCGTTGTTGGTAAACCACTTGCTATCATTGTTAATAGTGCCATGCCTCTTAATATGATATTTGCAAGTAATGCATGACATAAAAATATTATTTTGATTCTGCCAGAGGCATCTAAAAGAATAATCTCGTTATACTAGAGTCGACTCTTTATAATATAGTCTTGAAAGTTTTTTCTTGTTTAGGATTTAGCTTTGATTGTGCTTACTTAGACTCTTGAATAGCATTTGAATTCTTAATAATATACTAACCTTTTTACTTTGTATTCTAGCGCTCTTTCAATGAAATAAATTTATGTATTCTGGGATTTTTTATAACTTAAATAAGAATTTTACTCATATGATGAATTAAAAAAAAATGAATTGGATTTTCTTGCGAAAAAATTAATTAAAAGATTTAATTATTAGGTTTTAACATAAAAAATAATGTCTTATATGTTTATTCAGATCTTAATATTAGTTCATCTCTTGTTTCAAATATTTAATCTTAATAATAATTTTGTCCACCATAGTTTTTATTTTCAAAGAGTAAGATTTACATCTTTATGTTTTATTACGACCCGCCCGGTCGTTTTATGAGTTACCACTTCATTTCCCTCATTTCTTATTCTTTATATGTTGTTCAGCTATATTATGTGGTGTCGGTGTCACGACCCGATTCCTAAACCCGGTCGTGATGGTGCCTCTCATGAAGACAAGGCCAGCCAACAGAATAACAATGCCCCTTTCAACAGTTAATAAACATAAATGACTGAATAATACGACTTAATGGCATTAATAACTTATATTTACCACCTAACACAGCCCGACCGGGGTGTCACAAGTCACGAGCATCTAAAGAATACTGAACACAACTACTGGGCCAATAATAATATACAGAATGAAATCTGGAATCAAAAGATGAAGTCCGGTGCCGCGAACGCTGGCGGTCACCTTGTCCACTACAGGAGTACACCAGCAGTAATACCTTCAATCAGCTATTAACCTGCTTCCGGGTGAACAATACCTGCAACTGCACGTGAGGTGCAGGGAGTAAAGTGAGTACTCCAACTCAATGAGTAATAAGAGTAAATGATAGCTGAGCGGTAAGAAATCACGTAAAGCACTCCAGCATGCTATATGGGACAGTGTAAATCTTTTGAGAAAAACAGTAAAAACCGTGAAAAATACTTTAGAAAATATCTGGCTCAGTTAAAAACCTCTTTTGAAAATATCCTGTCCAACAATCAAGCATATGAATGCGATATCAGATAGTGCAAGTCAGCACATAAGTCAGCCCCTCGGGCAAAACACTCCACCAACAAATAACACCAGCTTATCTAGTAAACAATGCACAAAGTAGCATGGATGCCAATGAAATGAGAGTGCTGAATATCATGACACGTAGTACAAACAGGAACCAATGCATGAATGCAATACAATGCATATGACCGCTGCGGCGCACAGACCGATCCGTTTGGGTACCCGCGCTCACTGTGGGGGTTCAGACTCCGGAGGGGCTCCTACAGCCCAAGTGCAATATCAATATCACACCGCTACGGCGCGCAGCCCGATCCATCCTCATTCCAAGAATGCACATATAACACTGCTGCGGTGCGCAGCCCGATCCATGCTCAATCCAGAAATGCACATAAGCCACTAGGGAAATATTCAAATAACAGTTCTCAGTTCAAAACGTCAGTAAGATATCATTTAAGTTTTCAAATCATGAAAAATGGCCAAATTTGCAAAATTGCATTAAAACCCTAGACCGAGATCAAATAGTATGTAAAAGTAATGCGAAAACAGTGATATCAATCCCTGAAGGATCCACATAGTTGGCACGAAGCCCAAAACATGGTAATCAGTCCAAATCATGATAATAACAAGTAGTTTCAGCCAAATACGTAGTAATTTCATCAATCGGGACGGACTAAGTCACAATCTCCAATGGTGCTCTACCCCACGCTCGCTATCCGGTGTGCAAGTCACCTCGATACAGCACTATGATGTACAAATTTGGGGTTTCAAACCCTCAGGATATCATTTACAAGTATTACTCACCTCGAACCGGTGAAATTTCTGGCCCACGATGCCTTTGCCCCTCAAATCGTCCTCCACACGTATCAAGTCTAACCAAAATCAGAGCGAATACATTACAACATGCCAAAGGAACAATACCCAATCGAAAATAATCGAGAAATAGCAAAAATCTCGAAACTAGCAAAACTCGAGCCTCGGGTCCACTTCTCGAAATCCAGAAAATTTTACATCAATACGATCCTTATCTTGCCACGATTCTATACATATCAAATTCACAAGAATCGGAGTCCATTTGACCCCTCAAATCACTAGTTTAAACTCTTTTAAGTTTCAAGCCCTAACCTCCATTTTTAACCTTTATTTCCTTGGATTTTCAGTGTTAACCCATGTTTTTACACCATAATAACATAATCTAGGTCCAAGAATCCATACCTGATGAAAGCCCTCGAAACCCTTTACAAAAATAGCCCAAAACCTCCTTAGTCCGAAGTCCAAAATGTTTGTTTCCTTAAAAAAAAATTCGCGAAGAAGACTTAATATGTTCTGCCAAGTCATTTTCGCTTTTGCGGCACAAAAACTGCTTCTGCGGTTACCGCTTGTGCGGAAAACATTCCGCTTCTGCGGAAGTCAATTAAGCCGCCAGGTCCGCTTCTGCAGTCCAAAACCGCATCTGCGGTGACCGCTTTTGCGGACAGCCTTCCGCTCCTGCGGAAAATGCCAAGCCCTCAAGGACCGCTTCTGCGACCCCTTCCACCGCATCTGCGGAACCGCTTCTGTGGTCCCTTTTCCGCAGATGCGGAAATACCAGGTACCAAAATCTTAAAACATGCCAAAACTCTTAAACTCTCCATTTAACCGCCCGAACTCACCCTGAGGCCCCCGGGACCTCAACCAAAAACACAGATATGTTCTATTACCTTATTCAAACTAGCTTGAACCATCAAAACACTATCATTAACATCAAAATCATCAAATTTCATCAAATCAAAGCCTAAGTTTAACTAAAACTTCCAAAACTCGCATTTGATTAAAAACTCGACCAAACGACGTCCGAATGACCTAAAATTTTGCACACATATCCAAAATCACCTAACGAAGCTACCGCAACTCTCGAAATTTAATTCCGACACTCGGATCAAAATCTCACCTATCAACCGGAATTTGCCAAAATACTAACTTCGCCAATTCAAGACTAATTCTACACCGGACCTCCAAAATCAATTCCGATCACGCTCCTAAGTCACAAATTATCCCTCGAAGCTAACCGAATCACTGAAAATCACATCCGATCCCTCTAACACAATAATCAACTTTCGGTTGACTTTTCCAACTTAAGTTTTCCTTAAAGAGACTAAGTGTCTCATTTCTTATCAAAACCAGTCCAAATCAATTCTAACACACCACCTACCGATAACGGAACATGAAGAAGCATGAAATAGGGAAAACGGAGCAATAACACATGAGACGACGGGCCGGGTCGTCAGATCCTCCCCAACTTAAACAAACACTCGTCCTCGAGCGTACCCAGAGTTGTCCTAGAAGCCAACCAATAGCTGAATGACCTTACCAAGCATATACCCGGGGTGATCCCACGTCACCCTATCTCACATAGGTCTAATAATACAACACAGCTGAAATTCCACAGTCTATCTAGACCATAAACCGTAGGACCACATTGCACTTTCCGAAGTCATACTCAAAATTATAACCTCACGTCAATATTCAGAATAAACTTGAACCAAGTGAAATCACATATGTTTGCATTCATTAATGACTCCAACGATCACCTCGAATTCAACACACTACCCTGGTGATACGACACCTCAATACAGGCCTAAGCTACAACTTGCATAATGCACGCACCATTAAGGAACAGTCTGGACATGCTCAAATCATGACAAATGACTCAAACGAAAGAGCTGTACCCCAAGCTCAACAGTAACATTACAATACAAAGCTGAGACCCCGTCTCACATTATAGAAATAGAGTACCTGAATCCTCCTCTAAAGGTCATAACTTCACGTGGCCTCGCCACAACGCGCGATCCTATCCAAACACTGTTACACATGAAGCACCTCAAGTCACCATGCTCAAAATAGATAGCCACGCACAGAGTGATGTCTGAAACCAAGAAATCCATCACACCCACGGTGAAGCAAGTAATATATACCATTCAATCCTGATAGGACACAACCGATGTGCTATTCGCCGAGCAACACCCAATATAGACTTTCCTTAGAAACCAGGAAGCAAGGAATACAAAGTAACATATGGAAAACTATTCTCAACATCACACTATTGCGGCGTGCAACCCGATCCAGATAACATACCCGAGGCGGCGTGCCACCCGATCCACACAAATATCTCACATAGGGAGATGCACATCGAGCCAAATTTGCTCATTATAACAAAATACCGAGTATCGGTCGTAAGCATACTGAGTGCATAATGATATCTACTTATAGCGTTGTAAGCTACAAAACTCAACTTCCACTATGAATCTCGATAGCACCGCACTATATGGGCCCACAGTCCGAAAATCATAACGCCTCACAGCACAGAAAAAGCAACTCATAGATCTCCCTATATCACTAGCAGGTTCAATAACGATCGAATCAACCTATCCTTTATCAATACAATTCAGGGCCAACCAAGCCAACTCAAGCTAAACACGTATCCAATCAGCTTACCAACAAACTCATTACCAAAAAGCCTGAAGCTACTCCTTCCACTACTATAACTCATGCCGGAGCTGTACGATACGGTGCCCGACACTAAATCAATATCGAAATCCACAATCTCGCCCGGCGACATGCCCGGCCACAAGGAACGCATCCGAAAAAGTCCCCCAATACCTAAACTGAATCAATGGTAGAAACCTCTATACTGACATCCGTCACAAAGGCCCAATTAAGGAAAGCAATCCTTCCCAGCCATCCGCTGGTCTTTGGAACACAACCATCCTTCTAGAACACAGTCCGGTGCACCTCGCCATGCAACCTGTTGCATTTTACGACATAACCCATAGCACAATAGTCTAGAATAACCTAACACTGAGACAACCAGTCTACACCCTAATATCATATCCAGAATCTAATATACCAAGCAAAGAAAGATCCACTCGGGCTTCCAAACCTCCAATAGCCACTAACGGTACCAATACGCACTATCCACAACCACTACATAGCCCGAACATGAGAACTCCCAGTCTCCAGCTCCACATAGCACACAAATTACTATATCTGATCCCAAATTCTGTAGTATAAATACATATTACACCTTGAGTACCCAATCATTCCACGAAAGATATTCTAAAATTCCCCCTGTGCCACCAAACAAACTCAGATATCAACAGTCGTTCTATCAAGAAAATGCCGCAACACTACCGAAGTGCCAACAACTTAATTACATTGCCCTTTTTCTAAAACATATACCCTCGTCAAATCACTATAATTAGCAATACCATTTCCTTAGTCATATGAGGATCATTCACCCTAATCATCTGAAGCTCGATCCTCCAATCACCTAAAACTGCTCATGCCGTTTAAGATTCTAATGACTCTCCATTCAGAACTGAATCGTAACCTCACACACACAAATTCTAGTTCTCCATAATATATCGCATATACCATACCACACTAGGATAATATGAGAACTCCATCTCCCTTTTCCTAACCACAAACGTCTATGTATTCCTCTAGTCAAGAACTCTTCATCAATCCCATCTAGAAGAGAAATCACTACACATTCCATGCTTCACATGCTCATAGGCAATATATACTTCTCTAAACCATGGTAAAACTCATCAAGAACTCTCTCTCCCAATTCCATTGCACAAGCTAAACTGCCAGGACTGAATCCTTCTACCCGAACAAAGCTAAGCAAGTTGTCAGAACTCAAGAGCCTTGCTGCACAATACCAGTAAAAGCTCATTACCTCGAACACATACAAAGAATTAATCATATCCTTACCATACCGATTCGGTCTACTATCAAGTTATTCCATCTATCTAATTTCTCTTTATATTCATCATCCACTCGATATTTCTCCCTCGCTGTAGCATCACACTGCCTCAATCCAAGCTTACCATACAAGACTCGCACATAAGACCACATTGTCTAAGACCCATGGCCACTGAATACTCTCTCAACCGTTCCCAGAAATACCACATTCCAGCGTAATTTACCCCGAAGAACTTCCTGCGAATCTGAAATTCGTTACCATTACTTTCCAGATACTGATACATAGAATCCCATAATTAACATAAAATACCACAAGTCTTGATCTTTTCTAATGAAAACACAGTCCCTAGACACATACACAACCTTAAGACACCTGATTATTAGATGCCAAATCTTGAACACAATAAAACCATTCTCGAGAGTCATTCACTCTTACACAGCTGTAAATTATCTGACTTAACGAACAGAACTACTCGTGCCTTATTAGCACTCTTACACAGCAGAACATGATCTCACACCAATACAAACAACCATCTTCCTTCTCTATACAGTGAGCAATCTTTACCAGCAACAGCTCAAGACATCCTATTATTTTCACACATCTACGAAGCATCGTATAACCTTTATCAAAATTTTCCTTCACACGTGCCATCCTCGGCTCAATTTCTGCAACCAGAACTAATCCGCCAGCCTACCTCAAAACGGAACCAACATAGCTCCTACCCATGCAATCAGTTAATCAATAGCAACCTCCCCAACTTGGCCCGAAGCCATATATCAGGACACACTCAATAGCCCATAATACTTTTACTCTAATGGTACCACAACATCATAGTGAGATTAAACTCAAATCATTTACAAGTTTGTGAAAACACATATCATCTAGTACTGTAATCCTCTGCAAATCTCACCTTCATCCCCATATCAGCTGAGTCCACTCTCTTAAGCGACCCAAATTTTTCAAATTACAACACGTACCTTTCAATTACACATGGGACCTTCTAACGTACACATAAGGATCGTACAACTTAAGAACACTCCGCAGGAGATAACCCACCTGCTTCGTCTCAGTTTAGTATTTTAGCACACCTTCCACCATCATACGCATAACACAACCATTTAGTCTCCCTGAGTCTGAACTCATACAGCCACACGTAATGTACTTCACTTCCCAACTAGGAGACGCGAAAATAGTTTTTTCACGCGCCCACATTCAGCTACACATCGAATCACAATAGGAATCAAACACTTAACAGTTCATCTATTATCCAGCAGACTCCTGTAGTGTACACCAGCAGTAATACCTTCAATCAGCTATTAACCCGCTTCCGGGTGAACATTACTTGCAACTGCATGCAAGGTGCAGGGAGTAAAGTGAGTACTCCAACTCAATGAGTAATAAGAGTAAATGATAGTTGAGCGGTAAGAAATCACGTAAAGCAATCCATCATGCTATATGGGACAGTGAAAATCTTTTGAGAAAAATAGTAAAAACCATGAAAAATCCTTTAGAAAATATCGGGCTCAGTTAAAAACCTCTTTTGAAAATATCCTTTCCAACAGTCAAGCATGTGAATGCGATATCAGATAGTGCAAGTCAGCACATAAGTCAGCCTCTCGGGCACAGCACTCCACCAACAAATAACACCAGGGTATCTGGTAAACAATGCACGAAGTAGCATGGATGCCAATGAAATGAGAGTGCTAAATATCATGACACGTAGTACAAACAGGAACCAATGCATGAATGCAATGTAATGCATATGACCGCTGCGGCACGCAGACCGATCCGTTTGGGTACCCGCGCTCACTGTGGGGGTTCAGACTCCGGAAGGGCTCCTACATCCCAAGAGAAATATCAATATCACAGCGCTATGGCGCGCAGCCGGATCCATTCTCAGTCCAGGAATGCACATATAACAATGCTGCGGTGCCCAGCCCGATCCATGATAAATCCAGAAATGCACATAAGCCACTAGGGAAATATTCAAATAACAGTTCTCAGTTCAAAACGTCAATAAGATATCATTTAAGTTTTCAAATCATGAAAAATGGCCGAATTTGCAAAACCGCATTAAAACCCTAAACCAAGATCAAATAGTATGTAAAAGTAATGCGAAAATAGTGATATCAATCCCTGAAGGATCCACATAGTTGGCACGAAGCCCAAACATGGCAATCAGTCCAAATCATGATGATAACAAGTAGTTTCAGCCAAATGCGTAGTAATTTCATCAATCGGGACGGACTAACTCACAATCTCCAACGGTGCTCTACCCCACGCTCGCTATCCGGCGTGCAAGTCACTTCGATACAGCACTATGATGTACAAATCCAGGGTTTCAAACCCTTAGGATATCATTTACAAGTATTACTCACCTCGAACCGGTGAATTTCTAGCCAGCGACGCCTTTGCCCCTCAAATCGGCCTCCACACGCGTCGAATCTAACCAAAATCAGAGCGAATAGATTACAACATGCCAAGGGAACAATACACAATCGAAAATAAATGAGAAATAGCAAAAATCTCAAAACTAGCAAAACCCGAGCCTTGGGCCCACTTCTTGAAATCCAGAAAATTTTACATAAATACGATCCATATCTTGCCACGATTCTATACATATCAAATTCACAAGAATCGGAGTCCATTTGACCCCTCAAATCACTAGTTTAAACTCTTTTAAGTTTCAAGCCCTAACCTCCATTTTTAACCTTTATTTCCTTGGATTTTCAATGTTAACCCATGTTTTTACACCATAATAACATAATCTAGGTCCAAGAATCCATACCTGATGAAAGCCCTTGAAACCCTCTTCAAAAATCGCCCAAAACCTCCTTAGTCCGAAGTCCAAAATGTTTGTTTCCTTAAAAAACATTCGCGAAGAAGACTTAATATGTTTTTCCCAGCCATTTTTGCTTTTGCGGCACAAAAACCGCTTCTGCGGTTACTGCTTTTGCGGAAAACATTCCGCATCTGTGAAAAGTCACTTAAGCCGCCAGGTCCTCTTCTGCGGTCCAAAATTGCATCTGCGGTGACCGCTTTTGCGGACAGCCTTCCGCTCCGGCTGAAAATGCCAAGCCCTCATGGACCGCTTCTGCGACCCCTACCACCGCATCTGCGGTCCCTTCTCCGCAGATGCTGAAATACCAGGTACCAGAACCTTAAAACATGCCAAAACTCCAAAACTCTCCGTTTAACCGCCCGAACTCACCCCAAGGCCCCCGGGACCTCAACCAAAAACACAAATATGTTCTATTACCTTATTCAAACTAGCTAGAACCATCAAAACACTATCATTAACATCTAAATCATCAAATTTTATCAAATCAAAGCCTAAGTTTAACTAAAACTTCCAAAACTCGCATTCGATTAAAAACCCGACCAAACGACTTCTGAATGACCTAAAATTTTTCACACATATCCAAAATCACCTAACAAAGCTACACCAACTCTCGGAATTCCATTCCGACCCTCGGATCAAAATCTCACCTATCAACCGGAATTCGCCAAAATACTAACTTCGCCAATTCAAGCCTAATTCTACACCGGACCTCCAAAATCAATTCCGATCACGCTCCTAAGTCACAAATCATCCCCCGAAGCTAACCAAATCACCAGAAATCACATCCGAGGCCTCTAACTCAATAGTCAACTTTTGGTTCACTTTTCCAACTGAAGCTTTCCTTAAAGAGACTAAGTGTCTCATTTCTTATCAAAACCAATCCAAATTAATTCTAACACACCACCTACCGATAACGAAATATGAAGAAGCATGAAATGGGGAAAATGGAGCAATAACACATGAGACGATTGGCTGGGTCATCACAATCGGGTTGGTTGGTTCGGTTTCGGAGTGGTTTTGGAAAGGTATGAGACACTTAGTCTCTTTTGAGTAAGCTTAAGTTGGAAAATTCAACCGAATATTGACTTATATTCAAAAGGTATGGAATTTGAATTTTGAAGGTTTAGATAGCTTCGTTAGGTGATTTGGTACTTAGGAGCATGATCAAAACGTATGTTGGAGGTCCGTGGTAGATTTAGGCTTGAATTGGCGAAATTGGAATTTGGCGTTATCTGGTCGGCAGTGAAAATCTTAATATCGATATCGAAATGGAATTATGGAAATTGGAGTAGGCCTGTTGTGTCATTTTTTATGTGTGTGGAAAATTTCAGGTCATTCGGATGAGTTTTGATAGTTTTTATTGCATCATTTGCGGAATTTGGAAGCTTGGAAATCTTTAGGTTTGAATCCAATGGTGATTTTATGTTTTGATGTTGTTTGGAGCGTTCTGAAGGTTGGAGTAAGTTTGAATGATGTTATGGGATGTGCTGACATATTTGGTTGAGGCCCCGAGGGCCTCGGGTGAGTTTCGGATGCTCAACGGATCATTTTTGAACTTGAGGAGATAGCAGATTTTCTTGTATTTTGTTGCAGAGAAATCCTTCTTCGCGTTTGTGAAAGGTATCACGTTCGCGAAGGGATGTTGTCACGAGCCAAAATCTGACCCGATCGTGATGGCGCCTATCGTGGAACTAGGCCAGTCACTTTCTTCCTTTTTCCCATTTTATCCAGTTATTTACTTACGAGAAACGTCAATTTTCAATACAGAATTTAATATTAATAATAGAAATGTCTAAAACAGCAGAATGAAACATGATTCCTGACCTTGGGTGTCACTAGTCATGAGCAAACTAATACAACTGTCTGAAAAGTATAAGTATGGAATAGTCTGAATATATCAAATAAGTAAAACTATAGGAAGATAGGGAAGGAGAAGGCGGAACTGCGGCCGCCAAGCAGTTACCTCGCAAGAGATACCTGGATCTGCACATGGAGGCGTAGAGGAAAATGTGAGTACACTAACTCAGTAAATAACAAGTCCAACCTATGGACTGACAGGCAGTGACGGACCAAACCTCAACAGGCAATTTAACAGTAAAAGGAACAAAAATGTAGACATGTTTACAGTTCAAATAAACTCAACAGTAATAGAAGCAACTGATCAGTAAAGAGCTCAATAATCAGAGATTTCATATATGTACCAATGCAAAGCTAGCATGATCAATGTTTCCACAATCTCTACTCACAAGTGCTCAACCACTCGGTACTGTATATGGCTTTCCGGCTCAGGGAAGATCCATCCCGAAATATACATCACTGACGGTAGTCATCCAATACCGAGGACACAGGCCAATCCAGCCTCACGGAGAAGATCCATCTCCCGGTATAGTACTTCGAAAAAATCCATGTCCGAATCCATCCCTCAGTATAATCATCCATTGCGCTCACTGGGGGTGTAAAGACTCCGGAGGGCCTTCTCTGAGCCCAAGCGCTAATATCAATGCCAGTGAGAGCATGATCAATATCATTGTTGCGGCGTGCAGCCCGATCCCATACTATCAATCAATACTCGACTCTCAGCTTCACTCAGTCAATACTCTCCAGTCTCACACACATGGGCTAAGATGTCACAATACAGGCCCGAACAATGATATGATATGTCAAATAGCAACAAACGAGACTGAGGCATGATATAATATGCATAAATAGGACTGAGTATAAAGTAAACATAAATCTAATGGCATGATAGCAAGAAACAACCTCTCGGGTCTCAACAGTGTTGGCGTGAAGCTTTAACATGATAATTAACATGATTTACAACTCAACCGCTTGATCACATAATCACAGCACAAATATCGATAATAAATAACCACTAAGCGGCGCTCTGGAATGATCCAGACCACACTTCTCGCTGTGCATGCTCGTACGCCCGTCAGTTGGCATAGCATCACCTTCATAACAAACATATAACACATAATTCGGGGTTTCGAACCTGCAGTTCCAAGGTTGAAAGTGTTGCTCACCTCAAGACAAGCCAAAACTCTAGCTCGCGACACCTTTTCCTTTCGAATCAGCCTCCAATTGCCTTGAATCTAATCAAAATTAGTACATAACCATCAAAATATGCTAAGGGAACAAAGCCCACTCGAAAACAATCAAAACACAACGTAAATCCTGAAATTAACCAAACCCGACCCCCGGGACCACGTCTCGGAATTCGGTAAAATTCATATTAATAGACTCTTTATCTCCCCACGAGTTCATACATATCAAAAGTGTTAGAATCCGACCACAAATGATCCTTCAAATCCTTTCTCAAAGATATCCAATTCTCAAGCCCTAGTTTCCTAATTTTTAACCCTTAATTTCCATAAATTACAAGCCTAATACACAAAATAACATCATAGAAACGAGTTTTAAGTTCAACAATCTTACCTCAACGAAGCTCCCTTGAATTCCCTCTTCAAAATGCCCTAAAAAGCTCCAAAACCGATGAAATGGTGAAGAAATAGCTCAAAATCGCGAAGGAAGTCTTTTATACCTTCTGGCCCAGTCTTTCCGCACCTGAGACTCAAATCCTGCTCTTGCAGTGCCGCTTCTGTGGTCTACAGGATTGCACTTGTGGTTTTCACTTAAGTCCTCAATTTACGTATCTGCGATGCACACCCCGCTCCTGCGCATCGCAGGTGCAGTTCCTTAACTACTTCTGCAGTTCTAGCCCTCCTTGGCCCATTCTGCTTCCGCGACTGATTTTCCGCATCTGCGGGGGTCGCACCTGCGGCCTCCTAATCGCAGATGCGGTTATGACAGCAATCCTAAAACATCAGCTGCCATTTCCAAATTCCTATCTTTCCGTCAACCATCCGAAATCACCCCGAGGCCCCCGGGACCTCAACCAAAAGCACAAACAAGTCACATACCACCATCCAAACTTATACCAATCTTCAAAACACCTCAAACAATATCGAATCAACCAAAACACATCGGATTCAAGCCTAAGGTTCTCAAAAATTTTTGAATTACGCTTTTGATCAAAAAGCGTATCAAACCACGTCCGAATGACCTAAAATTTTGCACACATCCCAAATGACACAACGGACCTGCTGCAACTCCCAAAATTTCATTCCGACCCTTATATCAAAATCTCACCTCTCAACCAAAAAATGCCAAAATTCCACTTTCGCCAATTAAAGCATAAATCTACTACGAACCTCCAAAACATGTTCCAATCACACTCCTAAATCCCAAATCATCCCCCAAAGCTATCCAAACCATAGGAATTCACATTCGAGCCCTTAATCACATAAGTCAACGTTCGATTGACTTCTCCAATTTAAGCTTACTCTAAAGAGACTATATGTCTCAAACCTTACCAAATCCTCTCTGAATCCGAACCACTCAACCTGAAAACATATATTACTGATAAAACAAGCATAAAGAAGCAGAAATAGGGAGAACAGAGCGATAACTCAAAAGACGATAGGTCGGATCATCACAGATGTTGAGTGAGGTAGGTGAGTTGTTCTTCGAGTTCGCGATGTAGGTCCTGCATTCGCGAAGGTTCATGAGAGTAAGGCTACGCATTTGCGACCTAGGCATCGCATTCGCATAAAGTCAAGCTGTGAGAGCTTCGCATTTGCAAATGGGCCCTCGCGTTCGCGAAGAAGGGAATCTTGGACTGAGTTAGTTTGTGTTTCGCGAATGCAAGGGCACTACCGCATTCGCGAAGAAGGAAATGTATGGGCAGAATGTTTAAGTTCAAAAACGAGGTTTAGTCCATATTTTCAAAAACTCATTAAAGAGCTCGGGAGAAGGCAAATTTAGAGGAGATTTTTCAGAGGAGTGATTGGGGTAAGTTTTCTTCACTTGTTTTGGGTTAAATTCCATAATTATGTCTTGATTCTTATCATTGCATTTGAGAATTAGGGGTAAAAATTAGGGAAAATGGAAGAAAATTGGGAGAATGGATTTTTGGGATTTGGATGACCTTTTGACATCGGATTTTGATGAATTTGATTTGAGTAGACTCGGGAGCGAATGAGTTTTCAAGTTTTGTGATTTTTTTATTGGATTCCGAGACGTAGGTCCGGGGGGTTGGGTTTGGCCAATTTTGGGATTTTAGAGAAAATTTGCTAATTTTGTATAAGTTTCATTCCTTTAGCAAATATTGATGATAATATACTGATTTTGGTTAGATTCGAGGAATTTGGAGGCCGAACCGAGAGGCAAGGGCATCGCGGGCTAGAGTTTGGCTTGGCTTGAGGTAAGTAATGCTTCCAAACCTGGTTCTGACGGTTTAAAACCCCGAACTATGTGTTCTATGATTACTATTGAGGTGACACAAATGCCAAGTGATGGGTGTGTGGGCGTGCACCGTGAGAATCGCGGTCTGGATCATTCCATGGCACTGCTTAGTGACTATTTCTTGCTGATATATGTGTTGTGATTAAGTTAATGAGTTGTAAATAATGCTAATTATCATGCTAAGGCATCACGTCGATATTGTTGAGACCCGAGAGGTCATTTCTTGCTATCATATCATTAGCTTCATTGATATTTTGTACTCAGTCCTGTTCAAGCATTTTATATCATGCCTCAGTCTGGATTATTGTTATTTGGCATATCATTTCATTGTTCAGGCTAGTATTATGACATTGTGATCCCGTGTGTGAGACTGGAGAGTGATGACTGAGTGAGGCCGAGAGCCTGATTGTGAGTGATAGTTATGGGATCGGGCTACATGCCGCAGCAGTTATGTTGATGATTATGATATTTCTTGGGATGTAAGAGTCCCTCCTGAGTTTGTAACATACCCCTAGTGAGCGCAGTTGATGATATTGAGGGATGGATATTTCCTTGACATGGATTTTGTCCAAAGTATTTATACCTGGAGATGGATCTTCTCCATATGGCCGGAATGGCCTTTCTCGGTATTAGATGACTACGGTCAATGATGTGTATATATTCCAGGATGGATCTTCTCTGGGCCGGATGGCCATATAAAGTACCGAGTGGTTAAGCACTCGTGAGAGGAAGTACACAGAACATTTATCATGCTATATGTGCATTGTTACATAGAGATTTCTGGAGCTTTATTCTCCGTACTGTTCAGACTTTATTTAGTTACTATTGAGTTTTTACTTGAACTGCAAGCATATCTACTTTTCTGTACAATTTAATTGTATTACCTGTTGAGGTTTGGTTCATCATTACCTATTAGTCCATAGTTTGGACTTGTTACTTACTGAGTTGGTGTACTCACGTTACCCCATGCACCCTGTGTGCAGATCCAGGTATCTCGGGACACGGTAGCGGTTGTTGATCATTTTAGTTGTGGACTTTACTTAGAGATATCGAGGTAGCTGCCCAGTGATCGGAGTCCCGCCTTCTCCTTTCTTATCTTCTTCTTAGTGTATTTATTAGCTATTCTCAAAATATGTTAGTCTCGATTTATTTGGAACAGTTGTAGTATTTTGCTTATGACTTAGTGAAACACGAGGTCGGGCTTGTATTGTTTCCTCTTTGTTGATTTTAACTATGTATCTTTATTGGATGTCAGTTAAAAAATGGTTTTACTTAAGTTTTAAATGAAATGTGGATTTAATTGTGAATGTGTCAGTTGGCCTAGTTTTATGAGAGACATCATCACGATTGGATCGGTTTGGGGTCATGAAAAGTTGGTATCAGAGCCTAGGTTACATAGGTCTCACTGGTCATGAGCAGGTTTAGTAGAGTCTCACAGATCGGTACGCAAACGTTTGTACTTATCTTCGGGAGGCTGCATAACCTTTAGGAAAAAATTCACATTCTTGAATTCTTGTCGTGCAATCTGTTGATTCTAGTACTAAAACTTTTGTTATTTTATTCTCTCACAGATGGTGAGGTCACATGCTACCTGTCAGGACAGACGACCACCAGCACTACTAGTTGGGGCCACTAGAGGTCGAGGTCACGGTTGAGGCCGTGGTAGGGGATAGGGGTGTATCCATACAGTAGCTAGGGCAGCACCTGCAGATGCACCAGCCGTCCCAGTTCAGGATCAGGATCCAGCAGGGGATGCTCCAGTAGTACCAACTCAGGAACCGACTATGCCTATTGTTATTCCAAGTCTCCAGGAGACCTTAGCTCAGATTCCCATCATGTGAACCAGTCTTGCTTAGGCAGTCGCAATTACTACCACAGCAGCTACTTCTCAAGATGGGAGAGGCACTCAGACTCCCGCCGCTCGTACACCCAAGCAGGTTGTTCAGGGACTGCAGACATCGAAGGTACCACCAACCCACCCAGTTGCACCTGCTCAGGATTATGTAGTTCCAGTTATTCCTGATGACGAGCAGCATCGATTGGGTAGGTTTTGTAGACTTTAGCCTTCGACTTTCAGCGGTGCAGAGGGCAAGGATGCCCGGGGTTTCTTGGATAAATGTTAGAGGATTTTACGTACAACGGGTATTCTAGAGACTAGTGGGGCCTCATTTACTATTTTTCAGTTTTATGGATCTGACTTCACTTGGTGGGAGGCTTATGAGAGGCATAGGCCTATTGGTGCAGTTCCCCTTACCTGGCAGCAGTCCTCCGCTCTCTTTTTGGAGAAGTATGTGTCGCAGTCCCGTAGAGAGGAGTTGTGCAGGCTGTTCGAGCAGTTGCGTCAGGAAGATATGACTATGATGCAGTATGAGATGAGGTTTTCTAAGTTAGCCATCATGCTGTTTGGTTGGTTCCTACATACAGGGAGAGGATCGGGAGATTCATGGATAGCCTCGCTTATCAGCTACAGATTCTTATGACCAGAGAGAGGGTGTCTGGTGCTTCTTTTGAGGAGGTGGTTGACATTGCTCGAGAGATAGAGTTGGTTGGCATCCAGGAGCAAGTTGAGAGAGAGGCCAAGAGGCCTCGGTGATCTAGTAGTTTTGGTGGTGTTCCTTTGGGAGGTCAGTTTTAGCACGGTAGAGGCCGTCTATTCAAACATGCTTAGCCAGCCCATTCAGGCCACTATGGTGGATCATCTGGACAGGGTTCTTACAGTTCACATAAGGGTCACTCATCTCTCAGTGCCCCTCCAGCTCAGAGTTCGAATCAGGTACCATCAGTTCAGGGCTCATATATGCCTGGTTCTTCTAGCGGGCATCCCGGTGCTCGGGGCTCCCTTCAATCCCCACCGCCATTTGCCGGGAGAGGTTTGAGTGCGGAGATTTTGGTCATATAAAGAGGTTATGTCCCTATCTTATGGGAGGCTCATCTCTATAGAGTAGTCAGCCTTCGACTTCAGCACTAGTTACTTCCCCACCCGCTCAGTCAGCTCGGGGTGGAGGTCAGTCAGCTAGGGGTCGCCCTAGAGAGGGAGGTCGATCAGGTGGTGTTCAAGCCCATTTCTATGCCCTTCCAGCCAAAACGGATGTTATTGCTTCAGATGTTGTGATCACAGGTATCGTCTCAGTCTTCCACAGAGATGCCTTTGTATTATTTGATCCTAGTTCCACTTTTTCATATGTGTCATCATATTTTGTTCATTATTTGGATACGCCCCATGAGTCTCTTGTTTTATCTATTCATATATCTACTCCGGTGGGTGATACTATTATTTTGGACCGTGTATATCGGTCGTGTGTGGTTACTATTGGGGGTTTGGATACCAGGGTGGATCTCTTGTTGCTTAGGTTAGTTGATTTTAATGTGATATTGGGCATGGATTGGTTATCTCTGTGTTGTGCTATTTTGGACTGTCATGCTAACACAGTGACATTGGCTATGTTGGGGCTACCACGGATTGAGTGGCGAGGTTTGATGGATTATGTTCCCAGTAGAGTGATTTTATTTTTGAAGCCCAGTGGATGGTTGGGAAGGGTTGTCTTTCTTATCTGGCCTTCGTAAAGGATGTTAGTGCAAAGACTCCTACCATTGATTCAGTTCCGGTAGTAAGGGACTTTCTAGAGGCATTTCCTGCAGACCGTGTCGGGCATGACACCGGACAGAGATATTGATTTTGGTATTAATTTGGCGCCGAGCACTCAGCTCATTTCTATTCCACCGTATAGTATGGCACCGGTGGAGTTGAAGAAGTTGAAGGAGAAACTTCAAGAGCTCCTTGATAAGGGGTGTATTTAGCCTAGTGTGTTGTCGTAGGTGATAACTGTGATTTTTACATGTTTTATACCCATTCTTGCCTAGGCTTTGTGCATGAATTGCCATAAATTAGTCCCAAAAAGCTTACAAGTTGCGCTTGATTGCAGGTTTGAGCGACAAGATGACAAACGTCAAAGATCAACTCGAAAAAGGAGTGAAATCTGCCAAGCGTCAAAGGACATGTGAAGTGGGGAACAAAAGTGACCTGCGCGGACCGCACTTATTTGCCACGCAGCCGCGCAGGAAAGTTCAGAGACTGTGCAATAACCCATGGTGACCTGCACGGACCGCACTTATTTGCCACATGGCCGCGCAGGAAAGTTCAAAGATTGTGCAATAACCCATGGTGACCTGCGCGGACCGCACTTATTTTCCACGCAGCCGCGCAGGAAAGTCCAGAGACTGGTGATTTTTGTCAAGCCTTCCACGCGGCCGCGTCCCTATTCACGCGGTCTGTGCCCTTCAACCAGCGCGGCCGCGCCCAAGCACTACGTGGTCCGCGCCTCTCAGCTAACGCGGCCGTGCAACCTTTGTGCGCGGTCCACGACCTCAGTTTCAGATGCCATCACTGAAGACCAAAAATCCCTCCGCGGCCGCACAACATTTGTGCGCAGTCCGCGCCAGACCCTTAGGGGTATTTTTGTCCAATTTTTCCTGTGTAGTATAAATAGAACATTTTACTTTTTTAGCTAGGGGGAATAGTATCAGATATAGCTGCTGCACTCGTGAGACTCAAGTTTTAGCCTATTTTGGGCAATTTCATCTTGTTTTATCATAGATTCTTGTAGATTAACTTTGTAGTTAATTAATATG